>PVLD010021531.1:0-31247 GCA_004027595.1 Dinomys branickii
TGGGCTACAAAGTGAGCTCAACGCCAGCCTGAACTGCATAGCGAGACCCTGTCTCAAAAAGATAAAATAAAATTAAATAAAAAAATAAAAGAGTACCCAGAAAAGGATAAACTTGAAACAAGCTCAGAGCCCCTTGATGATGGAGTGGGCTGGCTACCAGATCACCAGAAATCTACACTGGTATAGCAACAGTGAGGTGGTGGTGTTATAGGTAGCCGAGTTAGATCAAAATATTATAGCCAGTCAGAAAAGGCTGGGCCCTTGAAGGAGCCCACATAGAAGATAAGATACCTGTGGGCCAGACCTCAAGACAAAAGGGGCTAAACAAATGCACCCACATACCTCCCTAGGTGTAAATGTCAGGGATTGATATTCTAAATAAGTAACAATCACCTTCTAAAAGCCAGGAAGAGTCACTAGCCCAACCCCCTACAGGAAAAGCTCCGCTTTGTGTTCATGCCCGCTTGCTACTTGACTCGCTTCCCCATTTGATCCCAGATTACTCAGTTTTATCTGAATAATTATGCTTGCAGTCTTATTGGCTGACCATAGTTTTGTCCATTTCCCCTACCTTGGACCCGCCTCACCTCATGAGGCAGATTTTATAGGTTTTTCTCCATAAAAGTCCCTAGAAAAGACAGAGTCTGGGGGGTAACCCACTCGGGCCCCTCCTTCTGTCCCTCTCTTGGACAGAAACTTTCTTTCTCTCAATAAATATATTCTGCTCTTAACCTCTGTTGTTCCTAAAATTCATTCTTCCATTTTAAGGAACATGAACTCGTCTCATACCGTCCAGGTTGGGAGTTTTTATTTTCCTGTATCAGTCTGAAGCTACTTGGCAAAAAACAGCATGTGGGGAGCAGTCAGAAGCCCAGAATAGGCTGAGGCAGGGGCAGTCCAGGAAGCAGCAGAGGCAGAGGCCTTCGGAGGGCATCGGAAGAGTGAAGATGGGAGTAGAAGGCTGAGGAAGGGCTATCGGCAGGCCACAGCTGCAAGGTTCAGTAGACTGCACTCGAGGCCTGTGGCTGGAGCACTATGCACTGAGGGCTCTCGGGGTCACACCCTCACCTCTGGACTCTTCCTGGCACTGCAGGGTGCCTCTCACACCCCTTCAGCATTGCCCAGCACTCTGCTGAGAAGGCTTAATCTCAAATTCACTTTAAAGGACAGAATTAATGGAATTCAAGGGCTGGGGATATAGCTCAGTGGAATAAGCGCCTGCCTAGCAAGCGCAAGGTCCTGAGTTCGATCCCTTCTGTTATTTAGCATAGAACCTAAAATTAAGTGTGTATCAGGATGGACAATAAATTGATAATTGAGACAAGGGCTTATACTCCAAGTCTTCAGGATTTATGGGCTTTGGGACTCTCGTGGTTGAATCTGTGTGGCCGGCCTATAAACTAACCTAAGAATTTCAGATTTTACAACGGTTAAGTTCCCTATCAGTTACACGTGTCTATCGTAAATAAAGACAACTCACAAAATTATAGAGTGTTCACTGTCCATCAGTCACAGGGACACTGTTTAACAATTTTCAGGCTGCCAGCAAATAAACAAGCATATGACTAACACAAAAAGAAATACTATACAGACTCTTAAAACTTTTTTGCTTAACTCTATCAAGGAGTCGGTAAATCTTTCAGAGCCAGTATACACAGACCTCCGAATTTAAAAAATTGAGTTAGACTATGAGATTTGGGGTGCGAGAAAAATTGGGTACTTGAAAATAAATAAAACTGGGTTCTTGGATCCCTCACCCCACTTCCGGGGCCCCACGGCGTCGATTTTCACACACAAGCTTCTCACCTGGTTCCTCCACAGCTGGCAGGCAGCCCGGTAGGAGGAGTCTCTGACCTCGCCCCAGGCGCCCCTGGGCCCCGCGGCCACAACTTCGAGCCGCTCCTAACTCCTCCCCAGATGCCCACAACCTCCGCCCCGCTCCGCACCTGCTGTCTGCACCCTCACTTCCTCCCGCCGCTGCCCGCCCCGCCCCGGGCTCCGCCCACCAGAACGTGCAGTCAGGTCACGCCCCTTAGAGGGTCACACCAGCGCTGTGCTCCGCCCAAATGGAGCTACGCATACAACACCCCCGGGGCCCCGCCTACCAGAGCAAGCGCTGCTGGCCCCGCCCCCTTCGAGGTCTCCCTCCTGGATTCTCCGGAACTACGCATCCTCCGCATCCCGGGCCCTGCTTCCTGAGAACTGTCATTTGCTTATCTCACACCTGATCCGCCCCTTTACCCTGTCGACCCGCCCACCCGGCTCACGCCACGAGTCCCACCTCATAGCCCGGAAGCCGCTCCAGCCGCTCCAGGCTCCGCCCCGCACGCAGGAGCGGCGCGAGCGCTTTGGCAGCCGCGAGATTCACACCCGGCCTCGGCCATGCAGGAGGACTCTTCCCCCGGCGCCCCGAGCTACCAGTCCGCCTGCCCCACGAGGGCCGCGTGTGTCTACAGCAGCTGCTACTGGTGAGGAGCGCGGGCGCAGCCTCCTCTTCGCCCCGCTGCGCCGCAGGCCCGGACGACGGGCCGTGGACTCGGGTGCGGAGCGGTGGGGTCGGTGCTTGCCTCAGCCTGGCGTTGCTAGGCTGGAGCTTCTCTGCGAGTCTCAAAGCTCGGGAGCGAGAAAGGGGAGTTGGACGCGGAGGGCGGAAGATTCTGCAGACTTGTGATTTCAGGTTAAGATGCGAGATATTTTAATTTTGGAAGAGAAGGCAGGCAGAGAGAATTTGAGGGTATATTCCCAAGGTATCCCAGCTGACAACCGTCAGAAATCCAATTCAGGCCCTGTAGCCCCGGATACCTGATGTTAACCAGTGCTGTCATAAAGGTGGTTACGTTTGTACAGCACCTGCCCCGTGCCGGGCGTCTTTGTGTGGCTTATGTTGACTAATCCACTTACGCCCCTAGCAGCCCTAAAAGGCAGGTAGGGTCTGTTGGGATTCCATTTTTGGGGGGGGGGATTCCATTTTAAAGATGGGAACACAGAAGCACGGAGGGATCGAGTGTTTCCATGCGTGCCTAGGAGACTGGTTCTGTGAATGTCATTGTCCTTACTTTGCTAATGAAAAGCCGTGAGAAGGCTGTGTTTGCCCAAGATCTGACCTCTACTGTGTGGTGGTGCCGAAGTATACATTTTCAATTGCTGCACTGTATTTCTGCCTTATCTGTCTCCTAAATCAGTGGTGGTGAACCTAGGCGGCGCCAGCTGCCACAGGCTGTTACCTTTAAAAGCTCTAAAAGGTTTGCCATCACTGCCCTAAAGCTTTTCAATTTGTGTCCATTCATTTTTGCACTTATTCAACAGATATTTATTAGAGTTTCTGTTCATATACCTTTTGCCCTGTTCTGTAATGTGAGTCCTAATAAAGTTTCTCTCTTTTTTTTTTTTTGAACCGGGAATCAAACTCCGGACCTTGCACTGGCCAGGCAGGTGCTTGTGCCACTGAGCTACATCCCTGGCCCTAAAGTCTCTTTCAGATGGCAGAACAAAACAAAACATTTCTATTAGGTATATGGATTGTGTGGTGCATGATTCTAGGCACTAGGGATATAGCAGGGATTGAAACTACAACTTCTCTGGTAAGATCTCATGGTTCCTACATTTCGATGAAAGCGGAAACAGGTAAACCCTGTTTAGGTGCGAAAGACGGTGACTCACACAAGTTAGCATATTTAAGGAAGGTGTTACCGTAGATCAGGAGGTGTTCAGCGGATCTGCAGAGGAAGTAAGAGGATGGAGCTTTGAGGTTAATGGAGCAAGTCTTCAGGCGTTGGAGAGCAGCGTGCGGGGAAGGAAGGCTTAGAGGAGGAAGTGGGACCGAGGAGGTGGGTAAGACGGGCACTGCCTGCTGGAAGATAACAAGAGATGAGCATTTTGGTTCATAGTTCCTTTTTTTTAGTTCCTTCAGCTGCGTGTCAGGACCTCCTCTGCCATTGCAGAAACTATTCCAGTTGCTTCCTTACAGGCCTTTCTCCTTGGCTCTTGTACCCAGTCGAGTCTTCACTCTTTGCTGACTTTGCACCACTCAAAACTGCACCACATATGAGTGTACTAGAGAGTCACGTGAGAGCTTTTAAAACTTGCAGATCCTAGGGTTCTGTCCCAGAGGGTCTGGGCATGTCAGCATAGTGGATGAGCTGGAGGATGCTCAGCTGCTCACATTTGAGGGGACAGAGGCACAGACACAAAGTGTGTTTCCTGATCATTGCAGGCTCTCCTAGGTCTTGTCTGTTCTGTTTTTGTTTTGAACTGGCCTTCTCAGTTCTGCTTCGGAGTTCCTCCACCCTGTTGATGTTTTGAGCACAGCCATTACGTGGGGCTGTCCCATGTACTGCTGGGTCTATAGCAGCATCCTTGGGGTCTCACGTTCCTTGTCACTGGGACACAGTACCTGAAACCCACAACTTAGAGGAGGAAAGGTTTATAGTTGGCCTACTGCAAGGCCGAGCAGCTGGAGGAGGGGGCAGTGCTGCTCAAGGTGACCGGAAGCAGAGTGAGGGGAGGAGCCAGGAAGGGAGAAAGGCACCCTTCCTGTCACACCCACAGTGACTTCTTTGGACTAGACCCCACCTCCAGCAGCAAGCTGGGTGTGACTGTAATCCCCAAGTATCCAACCACCTTCCAAAGGCACCACCTGGGGGCATTCGAGCCTCTGGGGGACGTCTAGATAGAAGCGTTAGACCCAGCCTCTACAGGCAGGAACAACCCCGCATATCTTGAGCCATTGCTCACTGTTCTTCCGGTGGACAGCGCCACCTGCGGCTGAGAACCAGCACCCTGCCCTAGCTAAGCACATCAGGTAAGGTGCTTGCTGGTGCTGTGTCATGGTCTCCAAGCCTGAAATACATCTTCTCTGTTTCTGTTAGTGTCTGCCGGATGTGACTTGTCTTTTCATGTTCTGCCTAATGATAATAGTAGTAGTCAGTGTGTGTGTGGGACTGTGTAGGGTGGGTTTTTTTTTTTTCCTAGTTTTTTGTTAGTACATATTTGTTCGATGTGATGGTCACATTCATCAATGGGCATTTGCACCTGTATATAATGTATCTTAATCCTTAATTTTTCTCATTCCCTGTGCCTTCCTTCAACCCATCATCCTCTCCCCATTTAGAAAACCTTGTTTCCATTTTTCCCTTCCTTTCTCTTTTTGAAAATACTTTTCCCCTTCCCTTCTTTGCCTACCCCCCCTTGTTCCCCTTTCCATTCTTCCTGCTTCCCTGTTTAGCCTCCAGTTTGCTCCGCATTTACCCTTTGTGTTTCTCACACAAGAGAAACTGCAATATTTAAGCTTGTTTGTCTGATTTCTGTATTGCACTTAAACATATGGTCTTTTTTTGTCTTTTTGGGCCAGGGTCTTGATAAATAGTTCAGGCTGGCCTTGAGCTCACTTTGTAGCCCAGGCTGGACTTGAACTCACAATGATCCTCCAGTCCCAGCCTCCCGAGCGCTGGGATTACAGGCATGCATCACCATGCCCGGCAAGTTTATAAGTTGGAGGTGCATCCATCTACCTAAAAATGTCTCATTTATCCTTTATGGCAGAATATTCCTCCATTATATGAAAAGCACACATTGTCTTTATCCGGTCATCTTTTGATGTACATATGGGCTGTTTCTAAGATTTAGCGATTATAAATTTTGCTGCTATAAGCATGGGTATGCATATATGACTGTGGTATGGTGCTTTTAACTCTTTCAGGAAGATACCTAAAAGATGAATAATTGAGTCAAATGGGACCTCTATTTTTAAGTTTTTGAGGAATCTCCAGACATTTCCACAGTGGTTGTGCCAGTCTACACTCCCACCAATGGTGAAGTTCCCTTTTCCCCACAACCCCTCCAGCATTTGTTATTGGTTGATTTCTTAATGATTGCCATCCTTTCAAGAGTGAGATGGAATCTCAGTGTTGTCTTATTTTTTATTTTTTATTTTGTTGTCTTTTTGAGACAGTCTCGCTATGTAGTTCAGGCTGGTCTTGAGCTCACTTTGTAGTCCAGGCTGGCCTCAAACTCGCAGCAATCCTCCTGCCTTAGCCTCTCCAGTCCTGAGATTACAGGTGTGTGCCACTATGCCGGGCATCAATGTTTTTTAATTTGTATTTCTCAAATAACCAGTGATATGGAAGATTTTTTTCATACATTTATTTGCAGTTTGTACTTCAGAGATGTGTCTGCGTTTCAGATGCCTATTTTTCGATTGGGTCTTTAAATTTGAGGGAGGTCTGACTTTTTTTATTGTTCTTTATATAGTCTAGATATTAGTCCTTTGTTTGAAGAGTAGCTGATAAAATTTTTTTCCCATTCCCTGGGTTACCTCTTCAGTAGTTGGCAGTTTCTTTTGCTATACAAAAGCTTTTCAGAATGATGAGACCCATGTTGTTGATTCTTTTGTAATATTTCCTTTGCGATTGGGGTTTTATTCATTAAGTCTTTCTTATACCTGTGTCTTTTAAGAGTTTTACCTATTCTCTTTTCCAGATTGTTTCTGTGTTAATCTAGATCTATTTTGATTTTAGTTTAGTGCATGGTGAGAGATACAGATCTAGGATTAATCTTCAGCGGGATGCACACAGAAACACACCAGTTTAGGATTAATCTTCAGTGGGGAAAAAAAAAAAGAAAAAAAAAAGGGGGGCTGGGGATATAGCTCAGTTGAATAAGCACTTGCCTGGCAAGTGCAAGGTCCTGAGTTCGATCCCTGGTACCGCAAAAAAAAAAAGAAAAAAAAAAGAAAAAAAAATCTTCAGTGGGACGGACACACACTCACACACGTACGTTTTCCCAGGACCATTTAGGTTTGTTTGCAGGGTCTCACCAAGTAGTCCAGGCTGGCCTCGAACTTGCAGTGATCCTCCTGCCTCGGCTTTCTGAGTGCTGGGATTATAGCTGTGCGCCGTTCCCAGCACCGTTTATTGCAGAGGCTGTCTTTCTTCCAGGGAAGATGTGTGGCCCCTTTGTCACAGATGTGGTGGCTGCAGGTAGTTAGAGTTGTGTCTGCCTCTTCCACTCTGTTCCATTGATCCTTGGGTCAGTGTTTTTTGTTTGATTGTTTTTTTGCCAATACCATGCTGTTTTTTTATCATGGTAATTTTATAATATAACTTCAAATCAGGGGTTGTGGTGCCCCCTGCTTTGCTCTTGTGGCCCAGGATAGCTAGAATAGCTTTTGCTCTTCTAGGTCACTTCTGGTTCCATATGAATTTTATTTTATTTATTTTTTATGGTGCTGGGGATTGAGCCCAGGGCTTTATGCATGCAAGGCAAGAACTCTACCACTGAGCGACATGCCCAGACTACATATAAATTATAGTATTGTTTCCTTTAGTTCTGCGAGTAAGTTGTTGGCATTTTGATTAGGATTGTATTAAAAGTGTGTAACAGTTTTAAAAGTGTGGCCATTTTCACTGTATTGGTTCTGCTTATCCAAGAACAGGGGATGTATTTCCATTTTTCTGATATCCTCTTCAATCTCCTTTTGTAGAGCATGGTGATACCTTGGTTCATGAACTTAATTTGTTTCATGATCTTGAAAAGATGGCTGCATTGGAGCTCATAAGGCAAAGATGGCCCACGTTGTGTTTGTCACCTAAAGCAGAATTGTTAAACAAAAACAGAGTTGCCAGACACTTGTGTTTGCAAACCCGATTGTTTGCAAACAAAAGGAGTCCTGAACTGAGGTAATGCTCGATAGAGGTTTTCAATGTAAAGGTCTTTTGCTTCCTTTGTTGGATTAATTCCTAGGTATTTCATTTTTCTTGATGCTATTGTGAAGGTGGTGTTTCCCTGTCTTGTCTTTTAGTTTATTTTTGTGTACAGGAATGCTGTTGATTTTGGAGTATTGGCTTTGTATCTTGCTATGCTGACAAATTTGGTTATTAATTCTAGGAGTCTTTCGGTGGAATTTTTTGGGTTTTCTTTGTAGAGTATCATACCATCAGCAAATAATGCTAATTTAGCTTCTTTCCTTCCTATCCATATTTCTTTTATTTCTCTCTCTTGTCTAATGGCTCTGGCTAATGTTTCCAGAACTATATTGAACAGGAGTAGTGATAGTAGGCATCCTTGTCTTGTTCCTGATTTACAGTGAAAGCTTTCAGTTTTCAACACTTACATGATCATTTGATCATGTTGGCTGTTGGTTTGTCATAGAGGACTTTGATCAGATTAAGGACCTTCCATTCCAATTTTCTGGAGGGTTTTTTGTTTGTTTGTTTGTTTGTTTGTTTGAGACAGGGTCTCACTACACAGTTCAGGCTGACCTTGAGCTCACTTTGTAGCCCAGGCTGGTCTTGAATTCATAATGATCCTCCTGCTCAGCCTCCCGGGTGCTGGGATTACAGACTTGCACCACCACACCTGGCACTTCTAGAGGGATTTTTATCATGTATGGGTATTGGACTTTGTCACATGCTTTTTCTGCATCTATTGAGATGATCGTGTAGTTTTTGCCCTTGGTTCTGTTCTTACAGTGTTGTTACATTTATTAATTTATGTGTGTAGAACAAACCCTGCATCCCTGGGGTGCATCCTACTTGGTAATAGTACATAATCTTGATGATTGGGGATTTTTGCATCTCTATTTAGTAGAGATTGGTCTGTGGTTCTCTCCTTTGCTTGGATCCTTCTCTGGTTTTGGTATTAGGGTAATGCTTGCTTCCAGGAATAACTTGGGAAATGTTACTTCTCTTTCAGTTTCATTAAAGAGTTTGAGAAGTCTTGGCATTAGGTCTTCTCTAAAGTTCTTATACAATTTAGCAGTGACTCCATCTGGACCTGGACTTTTCTTTGTTGGTAGTTTCTAAGAAATGCTTTAATTTTGTTGATTGGTACTGGATTGTTTAGTGTTTATATCTTCTTGATTCAGCTTTGGTAACTCATATATATCTAGGAATTTGTCCATTTCTTCTGAATTTTCCATCTCATTAGTGTACATGCTATCAAAATAGGTTTTTGATTTGTGGATTTCTGCGGGATCTGTTCTGATTTCACTCTTTTCATTACTCACTGTGTTGATTTGAGTCTTGTCTTTCCTTTTATGACAAGGTTGTCTTATTAATAACAACAGTTTGTCTTATTTAGTCTTTCAAAGGACCAACTTTTCAATACATTGATTCTTTCAATCCTCCTGCCCTAGCCTCCCAAGTGCTGGAATTACAGGCATGTGGTACCATGCCCTGCCTTGTATTGTTTTCTTAGTGTCTATTGCATTAATTTCTGCTCTGATCTTTACAATTTCCTTACTTATACAGTCTTACTTATACAGTCTTCCTTACTTATACAGTTTAGCTTCTTTTTCTAGAATTTTGAGGTGTATGTGTGCATACATTGCATGTTGGGTAGCACGAGGTTTTACAGGAGTTTCAGGCAGCTGTTGGAGGAGTTGTTTTAAGGGCTGTCCTGATTTTTTTTTTAATGTTACAATCAATCTTTTTGTTCAAATCTGAAAGACACAGAGTGCTCATTTTCAATTATATTGATTAAATCATTGTTTTATTTCAGTGAAGAAAATATTTGGAAGCTCTGTGAATACATCAAAAACCATGACCAGTATCCTTTAGAAGAATGTTATGCTGTCTTCATATCAAATGAGAGGAAGATGGTAAGTTGGTGAGTGATTGCTGAAAAGAAATAAGAAGTTTCAGTCTCTTAGGTATGAAAGAGCTGTTTTTCATTTGTACTATACTGGAGATTGAACCCTGGGGCTCTACCCCTCCCTAGTCCTTTTGTGTCTTTTGTTTTGAGGTGGGGGCTGATTGTATAGGCTGGCCTGGAACTTGCAGTCCTCCTGCCTTAGCCTCCTAGCTAGCTGGAATTACAGGTTTGTGCCACCACACCAGATTTAACTTATGTTCTCATGAGTGCTCATTTTTGAGAATTGTTATACCGAGAAGGATTTGGATTTCTTATTCTTTCACCTTGATTGTTAGCTGATTAGGAAGATTTTGTTTTTCATTTGTGTATTGCAATGAAGCATCTAGGAGTGATTAACTGCAGCTTGTGGCATACCACACTGTGTTGCACAGGTGCCCATCTGGAAGCAGCAGGCGAGACCTGGAAACGGGCCTGTGATCTGGGTAAGTTGCCCCTCTGCGTGGGTTCTCCCTACCCCCTGCTCCTATGACCTCCAAGGCCTATGTGCATTGGTGAGGCAGAATCGATAAGGGTGGTGATTATTAATGGCACTCATTAATAAGTGAATCTTTTGAGAAATACTGGGATATTTTCTTGTCTTTTAAATTTTTTTTTTATCCACACTGGAGATTTTTTTTTTTTTTTTTTTCGGGACCGGGGATCGAACTCAGGGCCGTAGTGCTTAGCGGCAAGCACTTAGCCCACTGAGCTGTACCTCCAGCCCTACACTGGAGATTTAACCTGAGGTCTACACCCTTAGTCAGTGTTTGGTTTTTTATTTCAAGATGGGGTCTCTCCAAATTGTGACTCAAACTTGCAGTCCTTGCCTCACTCTCCCAGAGTGGTGGGATTACAGATATTTGCCCTGCTTCTTTTAAGTTTTTATTTTGGTATTATAGGAATGGTTTTAAATGGCCAGTATGGGAGATACATTTTTGATCTTTAGGACTCTTCATTTATTTTATTTATTTTTAGTTTTTGAGACAAGGTCTTGCTATGTAGTTCAGGCTAGCTTTAAACTAACTATATAGCCCAAGCTGGCCTTGAGCACTTGGTGATCCTCCCATCTTAGCCTCCCGAGTGGCTGGTATTATAGGTGTGTGCCACTATGTTCAGTTCTTGTGCATTTAGCCAGTGTTTATTGAGTGCCTTTTATATGCCAGACACAAGATGGACTAAAACCTTGGACTTGCATTGTTCTTACTTCCTGTGACCCCATCTGCTCTAACATCAAGCCACAGCCCAGCCTTTTGGGACCTGGGCCAGGGGTTGAATCCCTCCCTCTGGTCAGCTGTGTGACTGGACAGGTTATGTCTGTATCCCCTTGGGTTCTGAGGCTCGGATGAGGTAACACAAGAGAAGTTTACTCAGGTTAGCATCTGGTACTCAGGAAGGCAGAGCTGTTTGGCAGCGCTGCAAACCCCTATGCAGACTGCTCCATGGCTGAACCACTAGGCTGAACCCCAGGCATGGTCTCATTCTGCTGGATGCAGGGAAAGGACCTGTGGTCACTGACCCCTGCACCACACCTCTCGGCCGCATGGGGGACCCTGCTGCAGTTCGCCTCCCACTGGCTGCGGTGCTGGGTGGGAAGAGACGCAGAGCTCCAGCACAGGCCCCTGCAGCTGTGCTTCGCCCCCCAGCCCAGGAAGTCTTCTCTGGGCAGCCGAGTAAACACAGAGCCGTCTGAGGGAGGCCAACCTGGAGTCTGCATCCTGCGTGCTGTGACTCCGAGAGTGCTCAGAAGGCTGCTCTCCCTCAGGTCTAGCTGCATGCAATGGAGGCCTGTCAGCCACCATGCATTTTCTAACTCTTCCTCAAAGTTGTATTGCCCATGAGGTAAATGTTTCAAATCTGTTCGGGAGGAGAGTAGCCATTATGGCGCAGCCAAAGACCCTTATGAGAAAGGACTCCAGAACCGCATCAGAAGCTGGCAAGAATGATGAGATGAGAGTGTCTGAATGAAGGGGGAGTACTTGAGGGGGACAAATGGCAATGTCTTCTACTGTAATCAGTAAAAAAAATTGTAGACATTCACTGTATTTTTTGATCATACCCCATAACTCATGAGGTGGACTCACTTTGTAGCCCAGTCTGACCTGGAAGTTGTGTCCTGCCTCAGCCTCCTGGGCACTGGGACTGCAATCATGGACCACTGCACCCAGCTTACATGTTTCTCTCTATAGCTGTTTAATAGTCTTCTATATGACTGTGTTGTAGTTTTTTTTTTTTTTTCTTTTGTGTGTGTGTTTTTGAGACAAGGTCTTACTGTGCAGTTGAAGCTGGCCTTGAGCTCCCAACAATCGTCTTGCCTCAGCCTCCTGAGTGCTAGGATTACAGGTGTGTGCCACCACATCCAGAGAGTTGTAGTTTATCAACCATTTCTTTCAGTAGATTTTGTGTTGTTTTGGAATTTTCACTGTTATAAACCAATGCTGCAGAGATTATATACATATATATTTTATATGTACAGAATGCCTTTACTTGCTTATGATCATTTTTCTGTATGATAGTTTCCTAGAGGTAAAATTGTTATGTCAGATTGTTTAACCACTTTCCTAGCACTGGATGTTTGTTCTGGTTTCAGGGTTTTCTGCTTGCTTTATCTTCTTCTGCTATTATAGGGACAGGTGTGTTAGTCTTTTTTGTTGTTGTTGTTTTTTCTTTCTGAGACAGGGTCTCACTGCAGTTCAGGCTGGCCTTGAGCTTGTTGGTAGCCCAAGCTGTTTTCAACTTGCAACAATCCTCCTGCCTCAGTTTCTCAAGTGCTGGGAGTACAGGCATGCACCACCTCACCTGGTTTATTTATTTATTTATTTTTATTTTGTGCCGGGAATCATACTCAGGACCTGGCACTTGCCAGGCAGGTGCAATACCTTGAACTGTATCCCTGGCCTTTGGGTATGTAAGTCTTGTGTCTGTTTTCGTGATGATGTGTGTACACTGATCCTGGCACCCTGGAGTTCCATCACCCTAGAGCAGCTTGGCTAACCAGCCGCTTTTACTTTCAGGATTACCACGTCGTTTTGCTCCATGTTTCAAGTGGAGGACAGAGCTTCATTTATGATCTCGATTCCGTGTTGTCATTTCCCTGCCCCTTTGACACATATGTAGAAGATGCCTTTAAGTCTGATGATGACATTCATCCACAGTTTAGGAGGTGAGGACATTCAGGATGGATTTATTAGGGGGCACACGGGTTCTTCCATTTTTTTTTTTTTTTTTTTTTTAATAATGGGAATCAAACTCAGGATCTTGCGCTTGCCAGGTAGGGCTTGTGTCACTGAGCTATATCCCCAGCCTGGTTCTTCCCTTTCACGTAGAATTTTTTTTGTCTTTTTATGATAGAGTCTCACTCACTATGCAGTTCAGGCTGGCCTGGAGTCCACTTTGTAGCACAGGCTGGTCTCGAACTCGTAATGATCCTCCTGCCTCAGCCTCCCAAGTGCTGGGATTACAGATATGTGGCACCACGCCTGGCTTCACACTGTTTGTAAAGGTCACTTACCTTGGCTGCAGCGCAGAATTAATTTTAGAATGATGCACTTGCTGCCTGGGAGATTCACGTACATTAAAGCTAAAGGCTTCTCCATCATATGAAACGTTGAGGGTCTTTGAAAATTTTGTGTGATAAGATCTCAAGTAATTCCTTGTAGGCATTTTGGAATTTTTCGTACTCATGTTTGGGTGCATGGTGATGCCTTGTGCTTCCAAAATTGAGAGAATTGCAAAGGCAGCAGTAGAAAATCCTCCTGCTTATCCCTGATGCGCAATTAAATAAGTAAAAGCAACTAGGCAGATGGACTTCTCCAGCTTTGCAGCTTGGATTAGATTTCCCATAGCTTTTTTTTTCTTTTTTTGAGACAAGGTCTTCCTCTGCAGTTCAGGCTGGTCTTGAACTCACTTTGTAGCCCAGGCTGGCCTCAAACTCACAGCAGTGCTCCTGTCTCAGCCTCCTCCTGAGTGCTGGTATTACAAGTACATGCCACCATACCTGGCTTCCCATAATTTTTTTTTGTACCAGAAGTCGAACTCAGGACCTTGCACTTGCCAGGCAGGCACATGTGTCACTGAGCTATATCCCTGGCCCCATAACTTTTTTTTTTTTTTTTTTTTTTTTTTGCGGTACTAGGGATCAAACTCAGGACCCTATGCTTGCCAGGCAGGTACTTATTCCACTGAGCTATCTCCCCAGCCCCTCCCATAACTTTTTAAATAGGTGCAAAACTATACATATATCTCTCCACTGCAAAAGTAAAAAATATACATGAGTAGCTTTGTATGGCATGGAAAATGAATCCGTATAAAAACTGAGTTAGAATTTCAAATTGACACTTCCCTAATGGACTGTGTTTTGACCTATCTACAGGAAATTTAGAGTGATTCGTGCTGATTGCTATTTGAAGAACTTTGCTTCTGACCGGTCTCACATGAAAGACTCCAGTGGGAACTGGAGGGAGTCGCCCCCGCCCTATCCCTGCATTGAAACTGGAGGTGAGGCGAGAGGCTGCTCAGGGGTCTCTGGTCTGTCACTGCAGCTCTGCTGTCCCCTAAGCAGGAACAGTTAGCTCTTTGTTTGGATGGAACTGAGTGGTGAGGGAGTACTCGACCTCTGTGTTTATGAGAGTCAAATTGAGGCACAGGGAGCAGGACTGGAAGGCAGGAGAACTCCAGGGAAGGGAGGTATTAAGCACTAGAACCATAGCCCTAGCATTCTGCTGGCTTATTGGATGTAGCTACTGCTGGACAGTGGGCATCAGCAGATCTCATACCTGTCAGTTAACAGTGGACCAGCACTTTGCTGTGGTAAGGTTTCATGTGATGGTGAAAGAAATCCCCAGTCTACCATCTTCTGAAGTGTGAAGTGTTGTTCCATTGACTTTACAATAAAACCTGCCTTAGAGGGAGGTAAGAGCTTGCAGGTTTTATGTACCATTTGCTTCATTTATATGTTTCTAGGTCCAGTTGATAATTTCCTGAGGTGTAAGAGATAGAGGTTTGTTTACCCTGTTAACTGTTGCCTGGCATTCATATGTGCTTGGAACATTATTCACGATTGCAAGTTTTTCACCACTATTCCCACTCATGGGTGGGATCATCCCACACATGGCTAATGCAGTCTGTGGGGAATTACTCTAGAGCAGTGGTGGCGAACCTTTCAGAGGTTTCAGTGATACGGAGAGTCAGCTGTAGCACGTGTGCCATAGGATCACCACCACTGCTCTAGAGGCTATTGTAGGATGCCAGAAAAATAGGGACAGTAGGATTAATAGTTTAATGAGAAAGTAAAAAATGTGTTTACATATTTGAAGGACAAAGCACATAAAGTGGTTTTGGACTCTTGAGTTTTTACATTCTCTGTAAAAGCTCTCATTATTTAAAAAACTCACTTCTTGGTGTACCAGCCTGTTCCCCAGCTTCAGCGATAGAGCTGGGGAGACTCCTGGATGAGACGAGGGCCCCACGGTTCTGCCATGTAGACTTAGTCATCTGCAGTGCTGCACTGACCGGACACAGTGGCCTTCAGCAGTGGCCTATTGCTCTTGTAGATGTGGCCTCCTGAGAACCTAGTGCACAGTAGACATTTAATAAGCTTGGCGTTGTCAGCCCTCATCATTTTGGGGCTGTTCCTTCGGTTTTCAAATTTTCCTGTAAGGTTTTTGGGTTTGAGAACAGGAGTTTTTTTTTTTTTTTTTTTTTTTTTGGCGGTACTGGGGATTGAACTCAGGACCCTGCGCCTGCTAAGCAGGCGCTTATTCCACTGAGCTATATCCCCAGCCCCCTGTTCCTTTGGTTTTGATGACCAAAGGAATGCCGTTTTGTGCCAGGCATGACCAGTCCCTTAGCAAATTTATTTTCATCACCACCGGGGGCCAGGTCTGCTCACTGGATAGACAGGTCATAGGATGGGTGTGAGACAGTGCCCTTTGTGTGAGGGCGGCCGGTGGCCAGCTGTGTCGCTGAGCTCCTTGTGTCTTGAGGGGTGTTTCTCACCAATCTCTTCTAGGCACGAATGTGGGTAGTTCATCAGGGGCCTCTTGCACCTGAGATTGAGTCTGAAAGGAAAGTTCTCTGAGGTGTGGTTTCTCATGGACTTTCATAACCAAATCTTAATGTTCTGTCACGTGCTAAATTAATTACGTCAAACCCTGTATTTGTCAAAGGAACATATTAGAAAATAGGATAAATCTGAATTACTAATAGCTAACTGGTGTTTTATAAAAAATAAAGGTCTAAAAAAATGATTCCAGAAGACAGAGTTTAAATGAATACTTTTTTTGTGTGTCTTTTTTGAGATGGTTTCGCTGTGTAATTCAGGCTGGCCTTTAGCTCACTTTGTATCCCAGGATGGTCTCGAACTCACAAAGGATACTCCTCACTCAGCCCCTGAGTGCTAGGATTACAGGCATGCGCCACCAGGCCCAGCTCTGAATACATTTTTAAAAGGATGTATTAGTAATGACACTTTTACTCAGCTTCTCGCATTTATAGAGTGACTCTTATGACTGAAAATTTAGTTTATTTTATATGTTGTATATTGATTTGTGTGTGTGTGTGTGTGTGTGTGTGTGTGTGTGTGTGTGTTGGTCTTTTTGAGACAAGGTTTCACGATGCAGTTCAGGCTGGTCTTGAATTCACTGTATAGCCCAGGCTGGCCTTCAACTTATGGCAATCCTCCTGCCTCAGCCTCCTGTGTGCTGGGATATGTTATATATTGATACATTTAATAAATATCAGTGGCTACATGTCTGTCTGCATGACCACTACTTTCTATGCAGCATTTAATACTGTTTTTTTTTTTTGAGACAGGGTTTCTCTTTGTAGCTCAGATTGACCTTCAACTTAGTGTGTAATCCAGGCTGGCCTTGAATGCATGGTTATTCTCCTGCCTCAGCCTTCCAAGTGCTGGGATTACAGGAATGTGCCACCATGCCTGGTATAGCGTTTAATGTTTTTAAAGAAAGGAACTTTTCTTTTCCTTCTTGGAAACACATTATAGTGGGGATGCAAAGTATTCCTGTTTTCTGGTGCATTTTTTCTGGCCTCATGAAGTTTTACCCCATGTGAAAGGCAAGATGAGTACTTGTCCAAAGATGTAGGCATTCCCCTCTGCAGATCTCTGCAGCACTTTCTCTGGACAGCCCCCTCTTCTGTGACCCTCTGCTTCCCCCACACTAGGTTCCACCAGTAGCCCCTTGGACCTTCCCAATTCGGTTCTGCCTTCTCAACTCGGAGACCACCGGGCTGCTTGCGTCCCCTGTCCCTGCAGCGCGCTGTGTGGTCCTGCTTGCCCTTCCTTTATTTTTGATCCTGTGCTGTCATTGTCCAGTGACTGAAAACAGTTGCTTCTATTTCATCCACTGTTCTAGTATTTTATTGTAGCATTTTCTGTAACAGTTCTTTGATGGGCAGAAGAAATGTGTGCATACTTTATTATTATTATTATTATTATTAATACTTTCGATGGCAGTGGTATTTGAACCTAGGGCCCCGCACATGCCAGATAAGCACTATACCACTGAGCTACATCCTTGGTCCCAAAAGTTTTTTAATCTGGAAAATTTAAATCTTTTTTTTTTTTTTTTTTTGGTCTTTTTGAGATAGGGTCTTGCTATGCAGTTCAGGCTGGCCTTGAGCTCACTTTGTAGCCCAGGCTAGCCTCAAACTCAATGATCCTCCTGCCTCAGCCTCCTGAGTGCTGGGATTACAGGTGTGCTGGGAGTACAGGCTGTGCCACAACACTGGCTGAAATATTTAGTTAGTTAGTACCGGGGATCAAACTTACAACCTTGTGCTTGGCAGGCAGACACTTGTGCCACTGAGCTATATCCCCAGCCCTGCCTGGAAAATTTAAATCTTGTATGAGAGCAGACATATTAGTGTAACAGACTTCTAACACCTTGTTTGAAGGTCATGGCCAGTTGATTTGTTATACACCAGCCATTTTGTCCCCTTCCACAAACTTGGAAGTGAATCTGAGACACTATGTACTTTAATGCTTGCTCTTTCTGCCATGTTTTCTGTGGTGCATGTGCCTGTCCTGGCCGCGCTTCCAGAGCATCAACAGTGCTGGAGAGAGAGGTAAATGCCAGGTCCTTGCTAGGCTGTGCTGCAGGCTCATCATCCCATTTCTAACTGTGATGGTGAAGCATGGCTGCACTGGCAAATTTGAAATCACTGATGATCCCAGCGCAGGAAAAAATTGTTGTGAACCTCACAGGCAGGTTACAAATGATCAGCTCCAGGTTTGATGAGCAGCCGAAAGGCCTGGAAAAATGGCAGAAAGCCCACTCCCATCTGTCAGTTTGGTTTCATTGTATTGATCTCCTCAGCTGGCAGCGTGGACCACAAAGAAGCATGACA
Organism: Dinomys branickii; assembly: GCA_004027595.1. Taxonomy (NCBI): domain Eukaryota; kingdom Metazoa; phylum Chordata; class Mammalia; order Rodentia; family Dinomyidae; genus Dinomys; species Dinomys branickii. The sequence continues at coordinate 17,995 of PVLD010021531.1, forward strand.
AAAACACAGAGGGAAAATCCTGAGATTCTTTTTTAGGGATATACAACATACAAATAAAATGTCTCAGCGGAAAAAAAATATATTAAAAAAAATAAGCCACAATGCCATTGTTGCATCTAGAGAAGTGAACAATAATTCTTTAAAACTGTCCTATATCTACATAGTCAATGTTCACGTTTACAGTTATCCCATAAAGCCAGTCTTTTTCACCTAGTTTGTTTGAATAAAGATCCAAGTGAAGACTCTATAGTGTTTGCCCAGAATGTTTTCTTTTTTTAATTTTTTTAAAGATAAAAGAATATAAACCCAAGTAACACAAAAACAATAAGGAAATATAAAATTATACAGAAGATAGTAGAGAATTGATAATGGATGCTGTATTACATAATATTATCTTCACATTTGTTACTCAGTTATAAACCAGAATATTGCAAAAACAATAAGGGAAATACACAATTATAGAGAAGATACTAGGGAATTAACAATGGATGCTGTATTATATGATGTTATCTTCGCATTTATTTCTCATTTAGAAACCAGAATAACGCAAAAACAATGAAGGAAATACACAGTTATGGAGAAGATATTGGGGAATTAACAATGCCAGAATGTTTCTTAAAAGTCTTACATAATTTTTATTTTTTTGCCTTTTTGAGACAGGGTGTCACTATGCAGTTCAGGCTGTCCTTGAACTCACTTTGTAGCCCAGACTGGCCTCGAACTTCAGGTGATCCTCCTGCCTCAGCCTCCAAGTGCTGGGAACCACCACACCTGGCCAAGAGTCTTTTTGTAATGTACAGATTCTTGATCCAGTTCTTTCTTTCTTTGTTAATTTGTTGGACAAACTGGGTCTTCGGATAACAGATTGGGTTTTGCTGATTATATCTTTATTGTATCCACTGAATTTCCTGTGATTTGGCTGTTGAAGCCAGTAAATTGGCAGTTTGATTATTTGTGCCTTTTCCCATTTAGCTTTTTATTTTGAAAATTTCATATTGCTGGAAAATTTGCTAAACATGACAGAGTTTCTGTTTTACTCAGTTCCCTTATTCTTCCATCTTAAATAATTGTCATATAATTACCAAATCCAGGAAGATGATATAGTGACACCAAATTTTGATGTAATGTCATATGAAACTAGTAACTTTCAGACTTCATTTAAATTTTGCAAGTTTTGTGACTAGTTTATTTTTTCTAGACCAGAGTCTAACCGAGGGATGTCACATAGCTGGTTGTGTCTCCTCCAGTCATTGATAATTCTGTTCTGTTTTCCTTTACAGCCTTTGTACTTGTGAAGCCCACTGGCTGGTGGTTTTGTGGAATACCCCTCAGTTTAGGTCTGTGTGATGTGATGCTGTGATTAGATGGACGTGCGTTTGAGGCAGGGGTACCACAGAAGTGATCTGGAGTCATTACCTGTTTCAATAATTTCCCCTAATTTTAGTCTTCTGTGTTGCTTCGCTGTGTAAACCAAAGTTGCATTTGCAGAACACGTTTCTCTTTTGTATCTTTCCAGACTCCAAAATGAACCTGAACGACTTTATCAGCATGGACCCCGAAGTTGGCTGGGGAGCCGTCTACACACTCCCTGAATTTGTGCATCGGTTTAGCAGTAAAAGCTACTGAACAGGATGTCTGGGTGTGGGACCATGGAGACCCCAAGGGCATGAACAAGCTGTTCTGTCATTGAGGACAACAGACACGACACAGTTAGCTTAGAGCTTCTTCTTCTCTTTTAACTAGTGGAGTAGAAATACGGACGAGCACAATACAAATGAACTAAGGAAGCCACTTTGAGTTGGGTTGAGTGCATGCTTGTCATGTGTGAGGCCTTGGGTTCCAGCCCAGCACCACAGATAAAAGAAGACCTTTCTCTTGGTGTGGCAAGTGGAAACTTGCCATGGGGTACAGCTGCTCTTACCTTAAAGCACGTGACAGCTGGCACCAGTCATTGCTGCATCTAGAGATGTCTGTTCTGCATGTTTCCTGTTTGTCTAGCCACACTGGAACCCCCTTGGGGACAAGGCTGTGGCTTTCAGATACATGAACCTCAGATGTGCCGGTAAAAGATGCCCATACAATATTTCTAGAGGCAGCACTGCTGCTTGGGAAGGGATTCTATTGTGAGCTGAATCAGCAATAAGTATTAGTCGTTTTGGACTATAATGTTGTTAATGATTGCGATTCTCTCAGGCTGAGTGATATTTGGCCTACTTATAAGTGATGTTTTAAAAATACATTTAAAGTTCATTGTGTTGAAGGTTTTGTGTCCTTCATAATCCTGAGTGTCTCAGTCGTGTGAGAACCATCTATGTGCTTTTTAAAAATGTGCTTTAAAACACATTTGTCATGTCTGCCTTCTTGGAAAATTGGCTTTAATCATACAGTTCCAAATAAAAAGAACTTGGCTTTAAACTGGCCTATAGTATTGCTTCTCATTCATTTTTCATGGTTTTACTCTGTACCTTAGTTACTTATCACTGAGACGTAGTACCTGACACTCACAGCTCTAAGGAGGAGAGCTTTATTTGGCTCACGTTTGTAGAGGTTTCAATCCAGAGTGAGCGGCTCCAGGGCAGGGTGGCAGAGGAGAAAGAGCTCAGGGCAGGCAGGAGGCAGAGAGGGATCAAGTGGGGAGGAGAGACATAGACCCTTCCAGGCCACGCCCACAGTGACCACCTCTTCCCACCAGGCTTCAACTCCCAGCATCATACACAGCTATAAACTCACCAGGGGACTAACCCCCCAGTGAGTATGACACACCTGTGATCCAGTCACCTCCCCAAGCCCCACCTACACTTTGTTGTGCTTGGTACATCCAGACATAAACCATTACACTGCAAAAAAATAACATTATAGCAAGGCTATCCAAGCTTTCATTCTTAGATGAGTTTTCTACCCTTTCTGGTTTTTTTTGTGGTACTAGAGATTAAACTTAACTTCTTGCCTGCTAGGCAAGTGCTCTACCACAGAGCCAACCCCCCAGCCTGTTTTCTGTTTCTTTTTTTCATACCAGGAATCAAACTCACAACCTTGACTGGCCAGGCAGGTGCTTGGGCCGCTGGGCTATATCCCAGCCCCTCGTTTTCTCCTTAAGAAGCTTTCATTTAGTATGTACCCTGTGCCCTCTGATGTAGAGGGCACCACTGTAACTAATTACTCAATCAGCTAGTTGCTTACCCGGTTTGCTCAGCTCACCAGGAAGATTCTGAGAGAACACAGGTGAACTTCTGTGTAAGCAGAATATAGGTACAACCTCTTAAGTTACTAGATCACTGTTATGGTATTACGTTGTGTCAACTTGGGAGTCTAGATGTTTAGCTGAGTGACTGAGGAGGAAGCCAGGGTGCTTGCTTTGTACACATCCTGAGCCTGTAGAAGAGGAGGGCATGGAGATTGTGTGAGAGGTGCACGCCTCCTGGGTGGGGGTAGGCTGTTTACAATGTAAGGAAAGAAAAGAAGCTGCTTGCAGCCATTCCTCCCTTTTGCTCTGGTTTTTGCTGTGTTCTGCCGCCATGAACATTTGCCCTCTGCCATGTGTCACTCTGCCTCAGAACCAGCCAAGTAAGGACTGAAACCTCCACAAACTGTAAGCTAAATAAACCTTGCCTTCCTTCATTTTGGGTGTTGGGTATTTTGTCTCAGCAACGAGAGAAAGGTAACCAAGAGAATCACTAAAGCTAAATATGGACCTCACACAGAGATATCTTGATATCTTCTTTGAGTTTCAGAAGGCCATTTGAAAAGGTCCTGGCTTAAAATGAAGACAATAAAATTTGGCAGGCTGCACGCTGGAAGTACTTTTCCCTGAGCAGAAAGTTTCAAAGGGACCAAAGGATTGTAGTCTGATTTACAGATTGCATTTCTGGAGGTTTTTCTTGGCCTGTTTTATGAATATGCTTCTGATTTGACATTGAGAAGTACATCTAGTACAGACAGACCAGGTAGTGTCTTTGTGAGGTAGAATTCTTAAACAGATGTCTCTGGACTTTCTGGCCACTTTGCCTTAAAATTGGAAACCTATTACTGCTAAACAATGTAAGGAGCAAGGTTTTACAATTTCACACCAGTTACAGTGTCCCAAGGAGCTAGGTGTAGTGGGCTTGGAGACTGAGGCAGGGGGAAGCAGCTTGGGCAAGTTAGGGATGTGGTGAGACCCTGTCTCAGGAAGTAAAGAAAAAAAAAGGCTGCAGATGTAACTGCATGTGAAAGCCGTGAGTTGAGTCCCCAGTGCCGTGGGGGAAAAGGTCCCACGTTTACAATCATGACTTTTTAGAGCAGCGGAGCCCCCACCCCACTTACTGGGTATTGACCCCAGGGGAGCTGTATGATTGAGCTGTGTCCCCAGCCCCGCCGCCCTTTTTTCCCGATAGGGTCTTACTGAGTTACCTAGGCAGGACCTGAACTTGCGATCCTGTCTCGGCTCCCTGCAATGCTGGGATAACAGGCTGGGACTAGGATGCGTGAGTTTTCTCTGGCAGCACTCCTGCAGCGCCCTTGGAGACTCCATGTGCACATCTCCCATAGTTTTCCTGTATATGAGCAAATCACCTAAACCTGTCCAGGCTGGAGCCCCTCGCTGGAACAGGTCTGCAGTGACTGGCAGCATGTTCCCTGGACTGCCTGCTGCTGCAGACATGAGCAATCTCTCCTTTGGTGTTGCTAAGCTGGAGTCCCAAGCTTTGGGAGGCTGTTCTGGGCATCCCGATCACCACAGGGAAAGTCCTGACTGCTACAGGGAAGGGAGGGTGCTGTAAGAGCCCCAGGGGCAGCTGTTCCTCAGCCCTGAATCAGCCTGTGCCTGAAGCCAACCCCAGCTTCTGACTTGCCAAATCTCTAAACCAATGGATTCCTTTCCCCTTCAGCTTGTATGACTTGGATGTCTGTCTGTTTGAATGGAAAGTTTCCTTTATAAGGCTTTTTTTCCTTCAAAGTTATTTTCCAGGCTTAGGAACTGTTATTTGTGTCTTCCTGTGCTTAAGGTTGGATTTGCTTTATAAAAAGCAACATGTGTGAGAGAACTGAACACCATCTATTTGGAAGGAGGAGCTTTCCTTTCCAGAGAGTAGAAACAGGATTTGTAAGTAAGAAACAGGATTTCTGTGAAATCAAGAGAAACAACGTATTTGAGGCTCACTGGTAGGGAAGCAAACACAGAAGGCTGTGGAGGCTCTCAGGTCAGTAGAATTGGCTGTTTCTGATCAGAAATGTTAGCATAGCAGCTTCAGCTTACATCTAGCTGTCTGCTGAGAGCCTGGAGTTCTGTAATGATTGATACATTTGTCAACTTGAGAACTGAGAAGTGCAGAAGCTTAACTAAGTGACTCAGCAGGGACCAGGGTCCTAACTTGGTAAACATTCTGAGCTTGTGGAAGAGGAGGGAAGGAGGTGATGTGCGTGGAGAGGCAGCATACCACATGGGGAGGAAATGAGGCTTGCCCTTCCCCTCCCCCTTTTGCTCTTGTTACTTTTGCTGTCTTCTGCCACCTTGAAATGTTGTCCCTCACCATGCCACTCTGCTTTGAGCCAGCTGATTAGGGACCAAAAACTCCACAAAGTTAAAATTAGCCAGCTGATACAGAGTAAAACCTCCACAACCTCCACAAACTGAGGTAAATAAACCTTTCCTTCCTTAATTTGGGGTATTGGGTATTTTGTCTCAGTAGGAGAGAAAAGTAACCAAGACACGTGCTTGTAGGTGCAGCTTCTCAGAGCTGGCTGGATCATGGATGTGGTAATGGGATTAAGGTTGTGTGGTACTGAATTGGTCCACTGATTGGTTTAGCCTAGTTCTGGGTGTGCTGAATGGGTTTAATGAAGATGGAAGCCCCACTCTGGGTGTGTGTGCCACCAACCAATAGACTTGTAGACTGGGTGGGATGAAAAGGCAAAGGGAGGCTGTCTGCTTCCTGCCTGCCCTGTCATGGGCTGTTTCTCCTCTGTGATGCCCTCTGCCACGCCACCCTACCTTGGAGCCAGCAACCATGGACTGAACCCTCCTCAAAGTGTGAACTGAAACACACTTGTCCTCCTTTAACTGGTGGGTGGGTGTTGGAAGGTAATGGCCCACCAATGAGAAGGTAACTAAGACAAAACAGCTTTTAAGGAAATTGGCTTTTGGAAGATGGGTTGGTTGGCAGCAGTAATAAAGACAACCTTTTTTTACCTTCTAGGCAACTTCTTTTATGTATATGGTTCTGCTCAGTTTATGTTTATTTTTTGCTGTACTGGGGATGGAACCCATCCCTGTGTTTAATTTTTGCTTAATTCTTTAAAAAAATAGATGGTATGTATACATTGTCTAATTTCAAAATATATGAGTGAAAACTAAATTTACTTCCCTTTTTTGTCCAGGTTTCTGATGTCCCTAGCTGGAGATAGCCTCTTTTTCAGTTTATTTCATATCCTTGCGGGGATTTTCTGTGTCCACAGAAGCCTATAGGTATTACATAACAAACACCAAATTTTGTTTGCCCCTCCAATGGTAGCATGGCCTCCAGACCTTGCCATCCACTGTGGTCTTCTCAGGTGTCCCCTTCTCTCAGCATGACTTCTCTCAGACTGGTGCATGTGTCCTGTTCGCACTCTGACTTGGAGTTGGTGCAGGAACACAGGGTCTTGCACATGCCCTCAGCTCTCCACCGTGTTACATTTTTTCTCATCTAGTAGAGATGGCCTTGAGGCCCGTCAGACAGGCTCGTCATGCCTAAGGTTCTGTGCCTGTTGCTGCCACCTAGTCTTGCTCTGCCCTGTCTGAGCGGACTCAGAGTGTATGGGACACCACTTCTGCTGCTGGCTGAAGCACCTGAGGGAAGCGTGGCACTGCTGTGTTCTGTCGGGCTAGATGGAACCAAAAATTGAGTTTAGCCCGCTGGGCACATAGCCCAAACTCCTGAGTGGGGTCTTAATGCTTGGCCTTGGTAGTATATTTTGCTGCAGAAAGTATCCACAGTTTTTGTTACTTATCAGATAATTTAAAACACTTATTATTTGTCTTTCCAAGGGCTCCTATGTGGGTAGTGAAAGTCAACCAAGTACCTGCTTCTAGACTAATGGCAGAGACTTAAATCAGCCCACCTCGCAGTGTTTTCTCCACAAACCACCTGGAGTGCTCTTTTAAACATCATAAATCTGGGGGCTGGGGATGTGGCTCAGTGGTAGAGCTCTTGCCTTGCATGCACAAGGCCCCGAGTTTGATCCCCAGCACCACATACATTAAAAAACAAAACAAAACCCAATAAAAAGAAAGTTTTAAAACCTTACATACGCTATGATTTAAAAAAAAATAAACATCATAAATCAAATTGTCTCCTCCCCTTTTAAAAAACAAACAGTAAAGTCCAGGGAGGCAGGCCTGCCTGTGACCTCTGCACTTTGGTAGGAAAGTCTCAAGTTGGAGCCCAGCATGGGCAGTTCAACAACTTAGTGAGACCCAGTCTCAAAATAAAAAATAAGATGGATTGGGGATGTAACTCCCTGCAAAGGCCTGGGCTCAGTCTGCAGCATCGCAAAAAGCAAACCCACAGCCACAAGCCATCACCACTTCTAAATGGCTTCAATGTATCCTTAAGCTAAAATCCCATCCTTGGCATGACCGTGGCCCTGTGTGGTCAGGACAGGCGCCCCTGTGATTTCCACTGCATACTTCTGGCCTGTGCCCAGCCTGCCCCCGCCCTTGAGGGTTCTGTTCTGGAGCAGGATGAGCTTATTCCTTCTTTGGGGGCCTGTTATACTGATGTGGACTGGGCCCTTTGCTTTGTTTCTTCTGGCTGGCGTTCCTTAGTGTTTAGGTCCTGTGCCCCAGCTACCGGCCCATGACCTTTTGTTCTTTACTGCTACCGTCGCCAACTGAAATGGTCTTATGGATCTATTTGCTGAAAAGTCTGTTTTCCATCTCCTTCATGAGACTGAGTTCTGTCTGCCTCCTCCCCTGTGGTGCTGGTGTCTGGTCCAGTGTCCTATAGTGTGGTCAACATTCCACAGAGTGGTTGGTACTCAACAGACACTCCTCGCATATTTAAGAGTAACAGTTTATATCCCTGAAGGAGTCGGGAACACCCAGCCCCACTTTACAGTATTTCTGGACAATGCTGGCAAAATACAGCTGAATTTTTGCTTTCTGTTCTTCCCCACAAGAAACTTCTGGTCCATCTTTAGATTGTGTGGTGCTTTTTAGGATTCTTTTGCAGTACTCTGAGCCTTTATTCCAGCCCTACTCCTCAGCCTTAGAAGCACATTACGGATGGCTTCTGCAGGTATCCAGGAACCATGAGTTACTTGATTAGTTTGTTCTGCAAGGCCCTTGTTCCAGCCCCTGGCCACAAGCATGGGTGGAAAGCTCCTTGCCTATGTCTGATCTTAATTGTAGCAGCTTATAACATGTTTCCACCTTGTCTAAGCTGTCCATACTGTGGGGTCCCCAGGGAATAGCTTTTATCCTCACATCCAAGGTGTGGGGTCCCCAGGGAATAGCTTTTATCCTCACATCCAGTGAGAATGAGGCTTGGCCCTGAGTGATAGCAGGTGTCTGTCGGAAGCAGGCTTTTGATAATATCCTTCTGTGAGCAAGAAAGTCATCGTGGTGAAATTTTGCTTAGTCATAGGCAGTTTTTTGTGGGTTTCCATGGGGACCTGGAGGTTTAAAGCAGTTCCTGGGAAGAGCACTGGCAGCAAACTGAGGGCAGAATGTGAATAGTCTTGCAACGCTTTTCTGCAGCCAGGGACGGTAGAGAGGCGCTGCTCCCAGGGCCCACGGATGTGGAGCAGGACTTCTAGGGGCCAGGGGTGACAAGATCTTGTCCCTATGCTCAGATTACAAAAATCAGATGGAGTTCTTGGCTTCCATTATGATTCTACCTTGTGTTTTGTTTTTTAGACAAGGTCTTGCTATGTAGTTCAGACTGGCCTTGAACTCATTATGTAGCCCAGGCTGGCCTTGAACTCTCAGTCATCCTCCTGCCTCAGCCTCCCAAGTGCTGGGATCACAGGGGTGTGCCACCACGCCTGGCTAGTAAAATGCTTTAAATAGCTGATATTTATGCCTCGTGTGCACTGGTTAGCCCTTCTAAGCTCTTTACATGTACTAATCCCCTAAACAGCAACATGGGTAAATATTTCATTTTCCCCTGTTACAGATGAGGAAGCCAAGGGACGGAGAGGTAGAATAATGTGCCCAGAGCCACATCTGAGTGAGTGGCAGACAGGGTTTGAACCCAGGTGTTCCAAGTTCATGCCCACGCTCTGAGCTCAAAATCAGGTCACCAGAGGGATGTTCTCTACAGTTGGGAGTGTTCACTGAACTTCACCATGTTCTGAGTGACATGGCCTTCAAAACTGTCTGCTTGAATACTCCCCTTTCTGTGAGAGTTTAGACTATGCAAGCATGAGATTCCTTGGGAACTTTGTGCCCAGGGGCATCTGCTGCTTGCTAGAGGACAGAACCCTGGTGGCTTCATTCTCTGGCAGGTCATGCAGCTGCACCCAGAGTGTCTGCTCTTCTGGTTTAGGGAGGCCGTCGTCAAACCAGAGAACCTGGGGCACCAGCACACTGGCTCATTCGGCAGGATTTGTTTGATCAAGAACGATGTTGGCTCAGGCTTGGTGGTACATGCCTGTAGTCCCAGTGCCTGGGAGCCTGAGGCAGGAGGTTCAACTGCAACAGTGAGTTGGGGCCAGACGGGGTAACATTGATGGCCTGGAAAGAAGAAAAGCCCTGTTGGAGTCAGTGGATAAGGCATCCGGCTAGTGGCACATGGTTGGCAGAAACATGGCAGGGCAGCATTAGTGCTTGTTCAGGGCAAGGGAAGCCTTGGGGGCCACTGAAGGTTCAGCGCTGATGGCAGCTGGGTCTGGGTCAGCCTTGGCGAGGCAAGGACAGTCTCTGAGCCCATGCACAGCTCCACCACGGCCACCACAGCCACCAGCCTCATGGGCCCACTGTGAAGCCCATAGGGCACTCGGGAGGAGTGGAGTTGTCATGCTCTGCTTCTTTAGTGCAGCCTCTCGTAGTAAGGACCCTTAGTGAGCAACACCTCAGGCTGTATAGTTCAGTTAGGGCTCACTAAAGGAGTGGTGTAACATTTTTAAAAATATGTGGTATATAAAGGATTTACAAGTAGGCTTACAACAGCTATCTCCAGGGCTGGGGGTGGAAAATTGCAAAAGGGCTGTGTGCGTGCTGGAGAACCAGAGGAGTCACTCAGAAGTTGGAGGCCTGGAGCTCCCTGCAGAGTCCTGGGCGAGTCTGCTTCCCAAATGGAAGGGTCTGCCCTGACGGCAAAGACTGGAGCTCCCCTGAAGAAGCAAAAGCAGACTTTGTTCTTTCCCTTTTTATTCCATGCAGGCTATGAGCCTATTGGTTGGTACCAGCCACACCCAAGGTGGGGCTTTGGCCTTCACTAGATTCTGCACCCAGACACACCCATCACTATGCTAAACCACACCACCCGCTAGGGGTTTCTTATTCAGGTTGACACAACTGCCACAGGGTACAATATGCTCAAACTCCAGGGCTTGGAAATCTGCATTGGCCACACCCTCGGCCTGTCCTTTTCCCCAGCTATGATTCCATTGCAGACCTACCTTGGACCACATACTACAAAACAGGGGTTTAGGTCTAGTGCTGGCTTCTGGTGTGATCAGGCCGTTGTACTGGCGCAGTAAACTCCAGCGCCTTTCCAAAGCAGATGCCAGTATGACTCATTATGAAAGTGGGATATGGGACAGGAACTTAGGTGGGGCATACCCGCATCTGTCCTCAACAGTGCTCCTACTCTTTTTTTTTTTTGCGGTACTGGGGATCAAACTCAGGACCCTGCGCTTGCTAGGCAAGCGCTTATTCCACTGAGCTATATCCCCAGCCCCAGTGCTCCTACTCTTGACTGAAGGATCTGTCCTTTGAAGAAGATTCTGTGGGGGATAGCAGTAGAATCTAACTTTCTCTCATCTCTGAATTTGAAGAAAGTCTTTAACTCTGGGGGCAAGGTGGTGGCCTTTCCCAGTGCCCACTACTAGTTAGCTGCATCTGCAGTGCCTGTCAGTGCCTGTGACCTGACATCGATTGTATTTCTGGGTAAACGCATTTTATCTGCTGCTTATTCCTGATGCTTTTGAATATTGGAAGAATTTATATATTACAGGGATATTATTTCAAAACTTGTGTTATAGGCAGCTGAGTTAGATAGAAATATAGGTAGTCAGACAGGGCCAGGCCCTTGAAGGAGCCAACATAAAAGATAAGATACCTGTGGGCCAGACCTCAAGACAAAAAGACTGAACAAATACACCCACATACATCCTCAGGGATGGACAGCAGGGATTGATATTCTAAATAGGTAGCCACCACCTTGAAGAGTCCCTGACACAACCACCTTGAAGAGTCCCTGACCCAACACCTTATAGGAAAAGGCCCACTCTGCTTTCATGCTTGCTTGCTCCGTGACTCACTTCCCTATTTGATTCCAGTTTACTCAGTCTTACCTAAGTAATTATCCTTGCAGTCTTACTGGTTGACCATAGTTTTGTCCATTTCCCCTACCTTGGACCCACCTCACCTCATGGTATTTCTTCTATAGAAGTCCCTAGAAAAGACAGAGTGGGGGGGGGTAGGGGGTAACCCACTCGGGGGGCCCCCCTTCTGTCCCTCTCTTGGACAGAAGCTTTGTCTCAATAAATATATTCTGCTCTTAACCTCCGTTGTTCCTAAAATTCATTCTTCGATTTTAGAGAACACGAATTCGTCTCAGATATCGGTCAGGTTCGGAGTTTTTATTTTCCTGTATCACTTGGAATACAAAATGCACTTTGGTTTTATTTTTATTTTTTTGGTGGCATTGGTACTTAGGGATGCTCTACCACTGAGCTACATCCCCAGCCCTTTTTTGCGGTACTGGGGATCGAACTCAGGACCCTGCGCTTCCTAGGCAAGCGCTTATTCCACTGAGCTATATCCCCAGCCCAGCCCTTTTTATTTTTATTTTTATTTTTGCTTTTTCTTTGAGACAGGGTCTTGCTAAGGCCCACACTGGCATTAAACTTGAGATCCTCCTGCTTCCGGCTCTTAAATAGCTGGATTACAGGTATGTGCCACCAGGTCTGCTCCCAAGATGCATATCTTAAATATTTAAGGCAGCAGCAAATAAATCACAACAACGTTGTATTGCAGAAAGCAATTATTTCTATGAGTCCTCCTGACTCAGCCCCCTAAGTACTTGGGATTTTTTCTTTTATATATATATATATATCTTTATGAGACAGGGTCTTGCTATGTAGTTGAGGCTGGCCTTGAGCGCACTATGTAGCCCAGGCTGGTCTCAAACTTACAGTGATCCTCCTACTTCAGCCTCTTAAGTGTTGGTATTATAGGCATGTGCCACCAAGCTCGGCAGTATCTGGAATTTTAAGGGTGCAACACTGCAGCTGAAGGAAGTTTCTGTTTCCTAAACTGAGTGATTGTTTTTCAAAACATCTTTTTATCTTAAAGTTATATTCTTTTGCATGTAGTAAATATTTAATAAGATTAAATTTAAAAAGCAAGTGGAAAATATGTATTAAAAGAGTATGTTTGTACTGAATGCCTGAAAGAATATAGCCCAGCTGGAGGTGGTGGTGGACACGTATAATCCCAGCACTGGGAGGCTGAGGCAGGATTGCCCTGAGCTCAAGGCCAGCCTAGGGTACATTAGTGAGATTGCATCTCAAAAACAAGACACACACACACAAAAACCCCAAAAAACAAGAAACAAAAAATAAATAAATAGCCCATATCTGAAAGAAGCAAACTGGGTGGTTGGAACCAGGGGAGAGAAACATCACAGTCCCGTTCTTATAGGCAGCCGAGTTAGATACAAATATTATAGGCAGTCAGACAGGGCCGGCCGTCAAAGGAGCCAACATAAAAGATAAGATACCTGTGGGCCAGACTTCAAGACAAAAGGGGCTAAACAAATGCACCCACATACCTCCCTAGGTGTAAACATCAGGGATTGATATTTTAAATAAGTAACAACCACCTTCAAAAAGCCAGGAAGTCGCTAGCCCAACCCCCACAGAAAAAGACCCTGATCTGTATTCGTGCCCGCTTGCTATGTAACTCACTTCCCCACTTGATCCCAGTTCACTCAGTCTTACCTGGACAATTATACCTGTAGTCTTATTGGCTGACCATAGTTTTGTCCTTTTCCCCTATCTTGGACCCACCTCACTTCATGGTTTTTCTCTATAAAAGTCCCTAAAAAAGACAGTCGGGGGGGGGG
>PVLD010021532.1:0-31244 GCA_004027595.1 Dinomys branickii
CCCCATCCCACCCATCCCATCCCACCCCACTCCGTCCCACCCATCCCATCCCACCCCACTCCATCCCAACCATCCCATCCCATCCCATCCCATCCCATCCAGGGCAATCTATTCCAACACAAGCTAATCAACCCTCCTTTGGGAAACCTACATAAACATAAAGATGTTAAGTGCCTTCGGGACAGATATATCAGGTATCTGTAGGTCCCTTATAAAATATCTTGATGCTAGTAGAGTATCACTGCATCTTTGCTTCTGCTGAGGACTTATGGATCCAGTTTCTAGATACTGTTCTGCATCCTGGAGTCTGCTTTCTCTATAAGCTCCAGATTCTATACATTATGGATTTTTCCAGGTCATTTAGGCAGGGCCTGCTGCTGCTATGCTTGACTCTCACCCACACATCTGCATTTTCTGCTTCCTGATTCCAGTCTCTACCTCTATCCTTTATTTCAGTCTTTCAGGCTTCATTTTATCCTCCTGCAGATTGGTCTGGTGAGGACTACTCCCTCTGAAAGGGTTTCCTTTCAAGTACACTTGTTGAGATATGCATGAGCATCTGGCATGAGCTCTTTGTTCAGTTTCAGCCCCTGTTGAAATATGGGGAGACGGCTATTCTGAGCAAAAGAGAAAAAAGTAAGATTAATGAGAACAAACATCAGAGAAATGCCTTCATGTCTAGAAAATGTCGAGAACCTGCTTTGGCTACATTGGAGTAGTTGTGTGTCTGGATTCCAATCTTGTTCCTCCTTGTCTACCTGTGTTAGACTAGACTCTCAGGAGAACTGGCAGCAGGAAGTACGGTGCTCCAGTGAAAATGCTGCTAGCTCCCAGGTCTGATGAGCAAAGGAGAGAAGCCAACATTTTTGTCCATCATGAAAAGAGCCAGGGTGGCCTCACTTGTTGCTAAAATATTGAAATAGAGTTAGCACCCTACATCTGTGAGTTCCACATCCAGGTATTTAACCAACTACATATCAGAAATGCTTTTGAAAAATTATATCTGCACTGAACAAGCACATACTTTTTCCTTGTCATTATTTCCCTAAACAATACAGTATAAAAACTGTTTACATAGTCTTTATGTCACATTAGATATCATAAACAATCCAGAGATGATTTAACACATAACTGCATTGGTGACAGTTACAGGCAAGTCCTGTGCCATTTTGTATAAGGAATTTATGCATCTCAGCTTTTGGCATCCACCTAGGGGTCTTGATTCATCCCCTGCTTACAAGGGATAACTGCACTACTCTACTAATTGGTAAAAAGCCATTCTCCTGTCCCCATAGCCCAACAATCTCCATAAGTCCCTCTCATACCTCCACCAGCCAGAAGTTAGTTATTGTTATTAGTAAGTTCTAGACTCAGTATGATGGTAAACATATTGAAAATCACTCTGTGGTGATCACCATTGATCCTGCTACCAACACAATGCTTAGTTACTTAAGAATCAGATGGAAAGAAAAACTTTTAAGACCATTTTAGAAAATGCAACATTTGTACTTTGTCTCCTGCATAAAGTTTTTTTTTTTTCTTGGAGTATACATGAAGTATCTCTCAATCTCTGTGAAGACAAGTACACAAAGCACACTTTCCTAAAACTTGGTTTGGTCTGAGTTGTGACACTGGACCATTGCTGAGTCAATCTCTGAGATGTGTGTACGCGTATGCATAGGAGAGTGTTACACAGGGTAATTGACCCATTCACTAAAACCAAGGGGGAGAGGGGTGATAGCGGTTCCCAAGGGAAAGAAGATACACTGGCAAAGAATAGAAGGGATGCGCTACTGAGCAGATCAAGACAGTGGTGCCTGCAGTTTGTATCACCACCACCATCACCTTCACCTGAGTAGTACTTTATCCATCATCTCCTTGCCATTACTTTTGTAGTAAATGAACACACGATATAGACTGTCAGGAGGGTTTTCAGAACTCACAGACACTTAAAAGCATGGAGAAACTGTGAGCATACCTCAGGGGCAGAATTTCACAGTGTGTGTGAGATCCTGGGTTTGGTCGCCAGCACCACAAGGAGAAAGAGATGAGTAGGAAGAAGTGGAGGAGGAAGAGAAAGAAGAGGAGAAGAAATCATAAGGAGACTGGCTTGTTAAAAGGCAGTAGTGTTTAGCCTGTTTAACAGTAAAAATTGGCCTATCATCTCTGGCAACAGCATAGGTAGATGGCATTTCCTTATGAAGGGATAAAGCTTCATTTCTAATGTATTAGGATCATTATTACCATTTAAAAATGTAAGTGTTATCTGGGACTGAAGCTGTATGAGAAAAACGTTTTAGATATGCAGAAATGTCTTGGACTAAGTGCTCCTAGCAACAGCATTCTCACTGAAAGGCACTTATACCTCACAGAACACAGCTGGCTACTCTTCGTGTTCATGTAATGAATATGAATTCAGCGCAATTCTTGGGCCAGGAAAACAAAGGTGATGTCTTTTAATAGTTCATTTTCTACAAGTTATAACTTTGGCCATAAGGTGCCAAATGGTATATGTCTGCTTGTGGTTGGTTAGTATAACTCCATGAACATTAGAAACCACATATATATTAATTTCCACATTTTATGCAGCCATATTTGTTTGACTTTACTGTGTAATTGGCTTATTTTAAAAATAAGAGAAAATAAATTAAGTCTCCGGATAGCACATCAATGTTGACATGACAACCAATTCTCCTAGTTCATTTTAGACCTGAGAATTTAATAAACGCAGGTGTATACTTAGGCAAACTGGCAAGCACACATCATAAAATTTCTATTTTATATATATTAGCAATTCACTTGAAGCTTTTATGGCTCTTGGTGATAAAATATATTAAGTCACCTTTTCAAGAAATAGATTTTTATTCTCCTAAATTGTATGCACATGGACCCTCATCATTTCATATTAAGATGCTACCCCTCTTACTAGATGTCCACTTTTTAGTAAACAAATATTCATATTCTCTACTAAAATAAAGTAATTTTTATAATCACAGGGAAAATTGTAATTATTTCCACAATTAAATTCTGGTTTCAGAAATAGAGACAATAATGCTATCTCTCCCCAACTCTGTACCCCATTTATATTCAACTCCACCTTGCAGTAGAATCATTGAATTCAACAAGTAAAAATATAAGATGTTGGGGCTGGGGATATTGCTCAGTGGAATAAGCGCCTGCCTAGCAAGCGCAAGGTCCTGACTTCGATCCCCAGTACCGCCAAAAAAAAAAAAAAAAAAAAATATATATATATATATATATATATATATATATAAGATGTCCAGCTAAATTTAAATTTCCGATAAACAGCAAAGGTTTTAGTATGTGTCCCAGGTGATATTAGATATGCTAAAAATTATTTTTACTTATCAGAAATTCAATTTTGATTGAGCATCATGTATGTGCATGCGTGCATGTGTGTGTGTGTATGTGTATGGTACTGGAGATTTAGCCCAGAACTTTTGTCCTGAGCTACATTCCCATGCCTGTTTTATTTTGTTTTGCTAAATTGCAGTTTCCCAAGATGAGACTGAAACTGTGATATTCTTGCTTCAGCCTCCCAAAGTGCTTAGGTTACAGGTGTGTGCCACCAGACTCAGATGCAGATTCCATTTTTGTTTTCTAAATCTGGAAACCCTACCAAAACTCCAAAACTGACTCTTGCCTTCAAAATACTGTGACTTATACTCTTATGAAGTGTCTTTCTGCTAAAATATGCACAAAGTATTCCAAACATGTTCATCATAAATACAAACCTGTGTGCAGCCTTTGTGACCCATTTCAGCTTGCTTCTGTACTTTTTGTACAAACACAAACCTTACTCAAAACCAGCCATGAAGGCGAGGCAAATCTTTCCTGGAAGTTCCTTGAGATTGCATAGCATACCACACATAAATATTAAAGGATTTCTTCTTTTCTGCCTCTCTCCAAGGTCTTACTCGTTGAGGAATGTTTTCCCCATCTTGTTTTCTCTCCTTTCATCTCCTTCACTAAATCCTCTTTTCATTGTGCCATGCCAGTCTGTTTATGATATCACCAGAAATCTGCTATTTGGATCCTCATGCATCCCAGTACCACCAGCCAATCTGGAAGAAGGTGGGGGTTGAAGGATGAAATGTTGTAGGTGCAAGTTTATATTGAGATACCTGCTCCAGCCCTAGTACACATGTTCCAAAGACTATTACAAATAGTCTAGAAATGCTTATAATTGTTTTATCAACTGGGAAGTTGGATTAGATTTTACCTTCTAAAATTTTTCTGCCAAGCTAAGATAGACTGCACTTCTTAATATGTGCCTTTTTGGGTATTACTTGCAACTGTATTTTTTCTTTGTGCCTCAATGGTGACCTGTAATGTAAACCATAAAACAAGAAAGCTCTTTTCCCTTTTTTTTTTTTTTTTTTTTTGCAGTACTGGGGATTGAACTCAGGACCCTGCGCTTGCTAGGCAAGCGCTTATTCCACTGAGCTATATCCCCAGCCCAAGAAAGCTCTTTTCCGTCTTTTTTGTTTTTAGGATCACAGGAGAAGCCTGAAAATACTTCAAGCTGTCCTCCCTCAGGACACATTGAATTGTTACAGTAATTTCTCTCCATTTCCATCAGCACACATTTATTAGAGCTGCCACTGTCCAGCAATATTTCCCCCATTTATAATCATAATGCTTTGTAAGCATTTGATGGGATTAAACAGAGCCAATGCAATTCTGTCATTTAGGCCAGTGGATTCATGAATGTGAGCTTGGTGGCAACACAATGTCTAGAAGCTGTTCCTGGTGATTGTCATGTGGTCTGTGGGTAGTTCAGCTTGGTTTTAAATTTTATGGTCAAGTAGACACTCTGTACAGCAAAGCAGATGGAAGGGTATTAGTAGATGGGTTTCATTGTTAAAATCTGTCCCTAAAATTTATTTTAAAAGAAAATCTTATACAGCCTGTGCTTAGTGGCAGTCAACTGCAAGCTGGTTAATAACTGTTTACTTTTTCACTCACCTGGAACAAATAATGATAATTTCTGAGTGTGGAGAAAAAAACGGATGCTCGATTTATATTCCTATCATTATAACACCCATATCCCAGCAATAGTCAAGGGAAGGCAGACTAGAAAGCACATTTTAGAATGGATCGCAAAATCAACAAGAATAGTGATAATTGGGTATTAACACTCATATATCCAGTATTTCAAAGGATCAGCTTGGTGTGTTTTAAAACAACTATACAGAGACAAATTTGAAAATAGCACTTTAAAAAATATTGTATGGCTAAAGGTTAGGCTATATGTGTCTGGAGAATAGAAAGATTAGTGACTATAATTGAAAGCAGAAAGCAAGCTGTCCTACTTCTTTATATCCAATTTCTCATTTTGTAAATGATGTGGCTCTAACACTAAATGAATTAAGTAGCATCTACACATAGAAAAAATCCAGTTCAAAAATTGTTAACCTAGCCAAATGATATTTAAAAACACGGTGCAATGCCAAAAAATTTAATGGGTTCATTTTATTTCATGGATCTGCTCCACATTCTTGGTCAACTATTTCCCTGTCGATTTATCATGTTTTGGCTCTTCCTGTGCAAAAAATTACCTTTTGGTCTGGGCTATGAATTTGCATCATGCAAAGATATCATTTGGCAGCTGCTGTTACCCTTCTGAAGTATTTTAGAGGATTAATCTGATAGAATATTGAGCCATATGTGGGCTGTGTCAATGAGGCTCATGTGCATATGAGAAAAGGTTAAGCCGAAAATTTTACAGAGCTAGATCCCAAAGAAAATGTGCTACTGATTTTAACTGTGCAGAAGTACCATCTGCATATTAGCGAAGAATAGAGATGACTTTGCAGGATAAGAGTCCTATGTATATTAAGAGGGTGTGTATGTGCATATTCAGTTTGGTTTAGAGTAATTCAAAAATGAAAAGGATCCTGGAAGAAAATGTGTCAAGACAATACTTGTCTTAAGATAAAGTTTTGTACTCTTAAAAACCTGCCTACCTAGCCAAAACAATTTATTACTAAGGGTGGATTAGGGATTTAGTGGTTTTATTCCTAAGAAAAAAAAGCAACAGTACAAGATTAATATTTTAAAAGTTTACTTAGAAACAAAACACTACAGGCCTCCAAACCATCATGTGCCAATTTTCCTCTCTGAACAATTTTTATAGACAATTTATAACCTCCCTAAATTGTAGGATTAGGTGAAAATATAAGGAGTTGTTGTATAATAAGGAAGCTGACAAATCTTTAACTATAACAGTACTGGTTATTGCTACTGTAATTTATGCATAGATACTGATTCTAATTAAGTAATAGCAGAGGTTGCCTTTGAATTTATGAGGCTATAATCAGCTCCCATGTGCTCAATAAATGCCACAGCTACAGTCTGTGGTGTTAATTTCACACTACAGTGGGAACTAGTGGTTGTTGCCAAATATACTCATAAGTCACAGGCAATTTGGATTATTACCATAGTGTGTGCTGCATCCAGAAATGAACTAGTTCATAATCACTTTTAAAAGTCATTATTGAGTATTTGTGTATGATAACTCTTCTGACATTGACACAGCATAGTGCAGTAGCTTGTATTTTCCTTAAAAATAACTTCTAGATAAAATAAACATGTCAAATCCTCTGGAAAAATAATATAAGAAAGCCCATCCATCCTCAGCTATCTGACTATGTTTAGTATATGAGATTGTAAGCTTTGAGTTTGTTTTTTTCCCTATAAACTACCTTCTGTGTGTTGTTCCCCAAAGAGCAGTGCCTGATACAGGGCCATTTCTCTATGGAGATTTCATGATAATTGTGATGGGATTTTATGGCATAAACTTGCCAGCAAAATGTATTCTGTTCCTTTCTCATTTCCCGAAGCTGGATGTTAGGCTGAACACTTTCACTTGAGGTTTAATGCTAGAATTACTTTCTCAAAATGAGAGAGGCATACAAACCTACAGACAGACAGGGACAGAGAAACAAGCCAAGAGAGCGAAGTGAGCAAGCCAGTTAGAGCTGTTATCTTACCTTCTGTCTTCCATTTCAGAGTAGTTGCTAATGGTGGTCTGGTTTTAAGGAATTCCGCCCAGGACTGCCTAGTATTCCAGGTCTTATTCTTACTTCTACCACCTGGACTGGTTCTACTTTTTTCGACCACAGTCGATGTGTTCAATCTGTTGACTATAAGGGGTCTTTGTAAGTGAGAGGGCAGATTGCATGAATGCCACGGACAGCATGCTCTGGCTAATTGTAAGGACCACAGATTTGTGTTTTGAGTGTGTTCATGTTATTTTCTAAGGAACCCACTATGTTCCAATGCAATCAACAACATAGTAGGAGAATCGTATTTTCTTCCTAAGGGGAAAGCTCAGAAGGCAGATGGCTCCCCACATGATGTTTTAGAGCTGCCAAAATCAAGATGCCAGGAGAGAATGAAAGTAGTCAAAGAGTTGCACTACCTCATTGTATTCTTCCAAATAAAAGGACACAAAAGTATCAGATATTTCCTGTATAGCTTTCCATGACCTACCAAGAGAGGATTTTTCGACCATCTAAAAGACTTGACATCCAGGATTGGAAGCTCATCTTTTGGTTATGAGTTGGACACCAAAAGATGTCTTTAGGAAACTACAGCCAATGCCCTTTGGAGGGAAATGATAATCATTACAGGAAAAAAAAGAGTGTGTGTGTGTGTGTGTGTGTGTGTCCATTAGAGGAAGCATATATTGGAAGAATCCGTAAGCAGAGACTATCCTGTGTTCTGATCCTTTTTATTAGCATCCCAGAGGCAAAAATTGTGGGCTCAGAGTGGCATAGGATCACAACTTTTCTTTATCTAATTTGCAACACAAAAGTCTTGTACTATTGCATACACACATAAAATTAGGGCAGCAGTTGCATAAGCAGAAAAACTTTAGGTATAAAAAGTTCTCTGAACAGAACAAATGTGCACTCAGTCTTTTGGAAGTAAGATAGAGATTTTCAAACAAATCCTGATAGCAGCATAGTCAGAAGTTCTAATCTATTTGTGGTTATTATGGAAATGCAATGCAAAATGTCCCTTCTGGAGTGAACCTGCAGTGAGGCACTGTTAACTGACCATACCTCAGCATGCTCCAGAGCATTCATGTCATAGCTATGATCTTCCCAGGTACTTCTCAGACCATGACTGAGAATGACAGTTTGAAATGGACGTTAAAGATCAGTCATTCCTGCCCAATTTATGTGTCCTTTAATGGATAGTCTCTGCTTAAGGATTTTTCCAACATATGCTTCCTCTAATGGACAGCTTCTGTTTCAGGATCCTCATTAGTTGGACCAAGATACTTGTGAGCCACATTGCAATGGGAGGCTCATCCTTCCCAAGCCTTCCTCCTTCTCTCTTGCTTTCCACAAGTGTCATAGTTACACCACCACTAAAAGGTTCTCTCTATACATGTCTCCAGATACTTCCAAATGTCTCCTGCAAGACAATAATGTCCCCTGGATGAGAACCACTACAATAAGGTCAGAAAGATTCCCTAAGGGCAGTTAGCTACTCATTCCTCTGGGTTCCTGAGGTATTCATCGGAACACTTTTGTATTTCACTGTCATCTCTCAGGTTTTCCCACTAAATTATAAATTCCTCCAAAGGAATTCTGGAAGGAATTTTCATTTTCATTGTATTTCTCCAGCCTCCTGTTAGCCCTGTGTGCACAATATTTATTCAAATGTTGAACCATAAAAGAGATGGAGGAAGGCAGGAACAAAGGAGGAAGTGAAAGAGGGAAAAGCAAGTAGGCAGACAGCCACAGCAGGCAAGAGAGAGTAAATCCATGAACCACATCCCCTCTGCTGACCAGAGTGGCTTCGCACATGCTTATACATTAGAGTCTGGGTATTCCCAGTTTCTTGATTCTGGCTTTGGTCTTAATACATGATTCTTACTTTCTTTTATATTAGTTTGTTGAGGTACTGGCCATTTATTGTACTCCCGCTGTCAAATCCTCTTTAGTTTTTAGATCTTCTCTTTGGCCACTTGGAGGCTGTTTCCAGGCAACAGCTGGCAGCTCATGGTCCCTCCTTGGTAATTGACAGCAGTTAGCCATCAATAACATGATCTCAGACACCGGGGCACTGCTCCAGAGGGTGAGAACTTCTTGTTTTGGATTAAGCAAACAATATTCTGAATAATGCATGGTCCCAAATGGAGAGGTAGATAGGAATGCAATCAATTAACTTGGGTGATGTCATAATCTATATGAGGTACACAGAGCTCAAGTTCCAGCGGTTTCCAGGCTCAGCTCTTCTGGGGGTGATCAACAGTGCTACCAGGGGCTTTCAGCAGGAAGTTGTACTGTGTTTCTTGAACAGTGTGACAGACCTGGGAGATTTGGGAAAGAATTTATTTGCTTACTGAAATTATTTCAAAATCAGACTAGCAGAAATGAGAGCAATGCTAGTGGGCAAAGCAAAAAAGAAAAGAAAAGGACTGCCATCTGTTTTGGCTCATCTTGCTCTTAAAACCTACATTCTTTTGAGTTTTGACAATGAGCAGATGTAGCCAGAGGTGAAAGGTTCCCTTTCCAGACCTGAGTCAGGTATCTCACTAGCCTGAAGGGCTCCTAGCCCACCCCAAAATCCTTCTCCTACTTCTATTATCTAGATAGAGGTTTGCCAAGCTTTAAGAAAAAAATTGTTTTAACTTCTAGAGTTTGCAGTCTTCTGTATATCTTATATGCATAACAGCTAAAAATACCCTTGGCCATCTATCTTTGACATCATGAAACACTTTGCTACAGTCACCCAAATTGGAGATTTATGAAAATCTAAATTTGTAAGAGATGAATAAATGAATAAATTCAGTAGTACTCAAAGTTTAGTGAATAAAACATCCACTAAGGGAACTGATTAAAAATTCAGACTCAGAAAATGCCCAGAGATTTGCACATTTTTAGGTAAGGTATTAATTCCATAAAGGAGAAATTCACTCATCTGAGATATACAGCTTGGTGAATTTTGATAACTGTGTACAACCAAGTAACCTCCAGCACAAGCGAGATATAAAGCAGTAACTCTACCCTACAAAGGTTTTCATGTCCCCTTGCAATCCATCTCTTTTGGCCTCTCTTATCTCTACCCCTAGGGAACTATTCATCTGCTTTTTGCCCCTGTAATTTTGCCTTTTCTGGAATTTAATATAAATAAAAGCATGTGGCCTTTTGTATTTGACATTTCTTCCTCAGTATAATATTTTGAAATTTTTCTGGGGTGTTCACAATTTCATTAGAAATTATAAATTATTCTGTGCCATACTTAGACGGTTCCATGGCCATCCTCTGAAATTCCCTGATGTGGTCCAAAGTACTTGCTTCATAGATAAGGAAACTGAGATACAATGTAAGTGCCTTTTCTGAAGTAAAATATTACTGAGAAATCTGTAAAACTTATGTCCCTGAGAGACTTCCCGGAATCATTTGATTTTGTTCTCTCTCGTCATGCTGAGATTCTAGGTCCCTGAAGAAGCACATTAGCAATCATATCTTAAACCAGCACAGTGGAATCTACACCCACGAAGCCTTTTCTGGAAAACAAGTCCCATCAGGAATTTCATAAAGGCTCTGGAGCCTTCCAAGTGGAGGAGTTAGAGGGATACACAACATTATAGGCTAGCAAGAGAATCCAGAGTTGAGCAAACCACAGTCAGGGAGCAGAATTTGAAGGTCTACAATGGACTGGTTATGGCTCCATGAAGCATCCCATGAGAGGGAAAGCTGACGATGGAGGATTATTATAGCCAGCTAAGTTAGATAGAAATTAATACACAGTCAGAGAGGGACTGGGCTGTCAAGAAAGTCAGCAGAAAGAATAAAGATATCAAAATTATGGCTGGAGGTGTATCTGAAGAAGACCAGGCCTCAAGAAAAGGTGCAATAGCTAGACCAACATGCCTCCCTAAGGGATAAAATATAACTTGGAATTATACTATACTAAGCACCACCTGGTCCAGAAAGTCCAAATAGGCATCAGTCACCTCGGTGGGTGACCAGAGCACCCAGACTCATCTTAACCCAAAAATGTCTTTGTTCTTTCCATGTACCCTTGCTACATAACCCACTGCTTCCCTATTGGGCCAATCTTAGCTAAGCAGCTATACTTGTGATCCTATAGCTTGATTATAGTTTGACACATGCTGTATCCACATTGTGACTTTGCTGTATAAATTAACTCTGACAAAAGGCCTGAGTGGCCACCCACTTCTGGAACCCCTTCTGTCTGGCAGGAGCTATTCCTGTTCTCCAGTAAACCTTTCCTCTCTTACCCTCCATTGACCTTTGGAATTCACTCTTAGATTTCAGGGAACATGAATTTGGTGTATCCAACGTCTAGCGGGCTTGGCGTTATATTTTCCCCTGTATCAGTTTGGAGGTGACACTGAAATCTTTGGAAGAGGTAAGAGCCTGCTTTTGTCTCATGGCACCCTTAAATATTTTGACTGGATTCTGATTGCAATTCCTTTAGGTAATCAAAAACTGGCACCTGTTGTTTGCCTGTTGCTTACGCCCTTTGATGTTTGCCTGAGCTGTGTTAAATTTTGAGAGCAGAAAAGGTTGCGATGTCTTCACATTTAGGTTTCTTTGACAGGACATTTTTATTTTCACAGGCAGGGCCTTAGATTCCTGCTTTATATATGCTGTATTTACACTTCTCCACTGGCTGCTGAATTTACTTGGATCTCTTTCTTGACTTCTTTGGTGGTTAAAGATGGCTTCTTGTCTTATTTTAGACAGCTGTCTGGAATGGCATTTTAAAATTTCTAATTGTTTTGCAACTTGTACTCTTGGGTATGTCTGAGGTTAGGGAACAGATTTTTACAGTTTGCTCTGTTATGGATGGTTGTTATTATTGTAAGTAAGTGGTATAATGTTTCTCTTTACAATCATGAAAATCTTTTCTTCTTTTCATTTGGAAGCTCCTGGATCCCTATAAACTGAGTGTTCACCTATATGGAAAGGAAAGATACACATTCCTTTTTAGAGTACATAACCCCAATACCTGGGTAAGGAGGAAATCAGAATTCATGCAGAAAACACACATGAGGGTTTTGTCTAACCTAGTGCCTAGGTTGGGGTTTCTCAGGCAGCTGACAGGAGAGAACCTCATTCAGGGTCTTGGGTTATTGGTTTTCTGCTTGGCAGTGCAATAGGAGTCAGTGGTAGCTTTTATCTTTAGAGGCATTTTTGCTAAGGACTGTGAGACTCACCCTTGGAAAGCTGTTGCCTTTGTGTTTCTGCTCTTGAGATGGTTAGCCCATGTGGTTGGAAAAGGCATGTTTTGATAAGGATTGGAGTCCCACTGGGGAAAGCTCTTGGTCTTGAATACTTTCTGCCCTGGAGATGATTAGGATTTAGTTCTTGTGCTATGCATAGTCTCTCTTCTATCCCTTCTCCACTGCCCTGACCTTGAGAAATAATGCAATTTACCACAACAGTGTTTTGTCCAAGGAAATTCTCTTCTCTGTGACTGTGGGATTTCAAGACCAGGTTTCTGGTCTGGTGAGTTTCCCCTCCCTGGGGCCCTTCCAGAGTGAAAGTGACCTTCACTTATCTCTGGGCCATAATAAAAAAATTAAAAAAAGCTGGCCTAGATTTAATTTTCAAACTCTCAAAGAATGAATGTAAAAGTTTTAGTACAAATTTATCTGCCTTTTTTAGTCCTTAGAAAAAACTAGAAATTAATTCCTTTTATTTTACTTCTCTCTTTAGGAATGCTGCACTACAGGGCAGAATGACTAGTTTTGTATCACTGAAGGGTTCATTGATGGAATAAAAAAAAATTCCTAAGGACCCTTATATGTTTATAAGAGTTTTAGACAGAAACACACACGAAAGGATAGTCTTTGCCTCAGTACCCAGAGGACTACCTCTCTCTTGCTATGATTTCTTTCCAGATAATCTTACGAGGCATGCCGCCATTCTTGGAGATATGCTAACTGAGGTTCTCAGAAAGAAAAGCTTGTAGCTATGTATGGTCCAAGGGACACAGCACCTTAAGGAAAGGGGCTCAAGTGCACGGTAAAAATGGCCAGTCTTGCTCTGGCCACTTCCTCACACCTCCAGGTCACTGCCACTTGAGTTGAACCGGGCTAAGTCTAGAGGTCCCCTTAAACTGGGCACAGAGCAAGAACAGACAAGGCATGCCTTCTGTCCCTTTGTCCCTTTTCCCTTTAAAATACAAACTTAGATGTCTTTCCAGAGAGTGTCATCTAGTCTCTTTCTATACCCTAACCTGGCCTGAGGGACCCCACTGGACCTTTAACAGTATGTACCTTCAGTGGGAAGAGTTCGGTGGCCATCAAAACAGCAATTTTGGCTAGAGATGTGGTTATCAAAGCAACGGTGGGAATCTGTATAGCTGGCTATTTCATTAAGATAAACCAGTGATAAATATACGAGACTGTTTTTACCAGGATCCACTAGGTCAGTCTTATAAAGGGAGTTGATTACTGCTAAACCCCAAAATGACTTCCATCAATGTCCCCTTCCATTAGCTCCCTGACTATGGTCTCTCCTACACCTACCTTTCTCAGCTGTAGCAGCTACATTGAAACTATGCCCTTTCTCCCTAAATGCTCTTCCAAGGGAGGATATCATAGGCAGCAAAGTTAGATAGAAGTTAATATACAGTCAGAGAGGGACTGTGTTCTCAAGAAAGTCAGCAGAAAGAATAAAGATATCAGAATTGTGGCTGGAGGTGCATCTGAAGACAACCAGATCAAGATGCAATGGCCAGACCAATATGCCTCCTTAAGGGATATGCAGTAACTTAGAATTATACTATACTAAGCACCACCTGGTCCAGAAAGTCCAAATAGGCATCAGTCACCTCGGTGGGTGACCAGAGCACCCAGACTCATCTTAACCCAAAAATGTCTTTGTTCTTTCCATGTACCCTTGCTACATAACCCACTTCTTCCCTATTGGGCCAATCTTAGCTAAGCAGCTATACTTGTGATCCTATAGCTTGATTATAGTTTGACACATGCTGTATCCACATTGTGACTTTGCTGTATAAATTAACCCCGATGAAGGGCTTCAGTGGTACCCACTTGTGGAACCCCTTCTGTCTGGCGAGAACTATTCCTGTTCTCCAGTAAACCTTTCCTCTCTTACCCTCCATTTTCCTTTGGAATTTATCCTTAGATTTCAGGAAACATGAACCTGTCGTGTCTAACATTTGGCAGGTTGGGAATTGTATTTTCTCCTATATCTGTGCGGCCTTCTAGACTGAAGCTTTTTGTTCTTGAGAAGCCCAGGTTCACCTCCTACCTGTGCCTAGGTTTCATTTTAGACATAAGGAAACCAAGTTTCTGAGAAAGGAAAAAATTCTGCCTCTAGCCAGTTTCTGACTTAGTCACATAGCGAGTAACTACCATAATCAGGTGGCTGGTACTTAACTTAATCCTGTCAGATTTTGTCAGTCATGTATGACAATTTTCACTATTTCCTCTACAGCTGAATGGAAGAGAGTAATTCTGAGTAGCACATCAGGGAGTGACCACAGATAAGAAGCAGAAAATCTTCAAGGCCCTCACCATTCAATCACTAATCTACAGGACCACTTTAAAGAACTAATAGTTATGAAGCCATTTCCCTTTTTTTGCTGCTTCTCTACAAATTGGAAGCATAACCAAAGCCACAAAAATAAAATGAGTTAATCTTCCTCAAAAGTAGTTTAAATAAAGACAAAAGCAACCAGCGTACATACTTTAAACACACAATTGGAGAGGTAATGTCTTGATTTTCACTGAAGACTTTTTTTGCTTGTCTTCATTCCTCTACGGTGGGCATTTGTAAGTTATTGATCCTAGAGCAGGCGGCCCAGTCCTCCTTCTACAGAGGCCTGTGATCTTTCACTATGCTGGACTCTAGGCAAGACAAATGAATGACCCTATACTGATTTCTGTAATCCTTCTTCAGAGTTTCTGAGAGCTAAGGAATCCAAATGCTAAGAAAATAACAGACTGAAAGTGTTAATTACTTTTCTAATTAAATTAGATATGCATGTATAAATTCATACATTGCAACAAACAAAAGTGGAAGAATTTCTAAATAACACTATATATATATATAGTCATGAGAAAGGTTTATTAGAAGTAGATACTTGACACGCTCAAGAGCAGAGTGGAGGTGCTCAGAAAAAGGAGGCACATTACAGCTGAGGGATCTTTTATGGGTTTTGGGTGGTGGAAGAGTGTGCAATCTGATCATCTGCAGTTTTAGTGTAGTCCAGTGGGTGGGAGAGGATGGCCCATCCATAGTGAAACAATGGTGTATTTATATGGGCAATCCCCAAAGAGTGGTCCTCTCACAGGTAAAAGACCATTTGCAATTTAAAAAGGGAATGGGCAAATCCATTTGCAGCTGAAAGGGTTACCCAGGTTTGTTGTTTTGAGAGAAGAAAAGGAAAATAAAATAGTAAATGGGGCTTATGTCTTGAAAGTGCAGTTTTCCTTTAAAGTTCAATTTGTAAAATCTGTTTCTCTGTCTGCTTTCTAACTGTTTTTTACTTGTTATCTCATTTCTCTCTAAGTCTTTGACCCCTTAGGTTTGAGGAGGTACAGATGGCCCACTGCTTCAGGCTGAAGAGGGACCTAGACAGGGACTGAAAGCCTTGATCTAAAGGAGACATAGGCATGTTGGGTTGCATTTTTTTGGAAGAACCATCATCATTAGATAGCTTGAAAAAAGCCAGGCATGGTGGCACAGGTCTGTAATCCTAGCACTTGGGAGGCTGAGGCAGGAGGATCATTGTGAGTTCGAGGCCAGCCTGGGCTACAAAGTGAGCTCCAGGCCAGCCTGAACTGCATAGTGAGACTCTGTCTCAAAAAAACAAAACAAAAAAAGCCTGAAAAAGAGGGCAAGGACATGAGACATTAGCCCACAACAATAAGCCATGCAATAGAAAGAATTCTAATGTATAGTATTATCATCGCCAGAAAAATGAGGACTTTCCCCCATAGGGAATGGCTGGACCCAGTTAGTGGTTAAAGTTTATGGCAGAGTCTGATGTTGCACTGATTTGTGAATGTATGTCACTTAATGTACAGGACACACTTGGAGAGTTGTCAGGAATATACACACGATATTCTGTTTTGATCACTGTTCCACTTTGTGCTGCTGTTAGAGTATTTAGGGCTATTTGGTTTTGTACACTGGCTTTTCTCATAACTTTTACTTCTGAATTTAATAATGAAATACTATCTTTGTGTATACTTAGAGATTCAGTGTGCCGTGTTACATCTTCAAATCCTCCTTGGGGAATAAAGATGGCAGCCAGATGGTCATACCAGTGGAGAACTGAGCTGGTCCACTGATTCCTCAAGACTGAGAGGTGAGCTGGTTATTTATGGTTTTAAACCACCATCCTCGAACCCATGAATACTCTAGTGTACCTCACTCTGGAGGCGTGTTTTTAAATTTGTCAAAATAATGAAGTTCATCAATAGCTCTTGTCTTCTCTCTACCTACTGTCTTGCTCAACAGCTATGATTATTCTTCCTTTTCTTTGAATTCACTGTCCTTCTTTATGCACCTACCAAACTCTTAACCAGCATTTAAGACTTAGCTTGACCTTCAGTTATGATTTCTTGAGCATGGCCTACATGATTCCACTGAAACCTTTCTGTATAGATATCCTACCATAGTATAATATTGTACAGTATTTCTTATTTGTCTATCAAATTATGAAGACTATTTCATTAATTTCTGTTTTCCAGTCCCTTGTGCAGTGGTCAGTGTGCTGTTGCTATACAGTGCTGCTAAACAATAAAATAATAAATGCCATTTCGGTGCCTTCTTGTCAGTAACCTCTAGTTAGTAACAGTCCTACATTCACTAGTAACTTTGGCGTCTTGCTTTTCACTTCACTCTCTCCTTTCTTACTATCGTTCTGAAGACTTCCCAGTCAACACATCCAAAATCCTTGACTTCAAGTCATGTGGGATTTCCATTTGATGCTGCTTCATGAGTTTATATCCAGGACTCAACAATAATGCTTCTCATTTCACCAAAGTGTTTCCCCTAAATAAGAAACTCCAATTTGCTATAAAATGATCTCAATTTTATATTCTTTAATTTTTTTGTCTTTTCCTTTGTTCTAAACCAGATTTCATATTCACAAGAATGTCTCATCACTTTCTCTGAGTTTACTGGCCCACTTTTGAACGTGACTTCTTAACCTACTCCAGATTTTATGACTTGTCACTTTAATTCATTTCTCACGTACAACCTTAGCAGCTTTCATCTTCCTCTGATTCTATCCCAGAAATCTCCATTATAAAACCTGTAATAGTGTGTTTCACTATTGCATGTTTCAAGTACAAGGCTTATATTTTCTATAGCACAATGGGTGTCTTCTTCTAGTGTATCAGTTTGGTGGGCAAAAATTTCTAGAATGTGCTGTGTTCCTTCTACCTGCAATGTTTGGCTGTGCCAGTTACACCTGTAAAACTCCATGTTTCCCTTCAAACTCCACTTGAATGTTACCTTGTCAAACCTTGATTTATTCCTTAGGTGGAATTGCTTGCTGTACTTTTGGGTCTTGCTCTGGTAAATTTTCTTCAGCAAAACTTTCATTACTAACTTACTTTATGTTAAACTCCTGAGATAAAGAAATGGAAGCATTATACACACCAGCAAAGAAGTCCCTCCAGAAGTACAAATTCTATAAGAGTGGAAGGGCTAGGATTTTAAAATTGTGGTCTGTTAATTCTTAGGGTTCCTGAGACACTCTCAGGGGATACACAAAGGTAAAAATACTTTCATAAATACTATTAAGGCATTAGTTCTCTTTCTTTTATTAGGTTGCCTTCATCTTTTTTTTTTTTTTTGGTACCAGGAATTGGACTCAGACCTCATGCTTGCTAGGTAGGTTCTATGTTATATCCTCAGCTGGGTTGCCTGCTTCTAACAGTGGCTTGTCAACTAAACTTTACCAGGTTCTGGGTTAGTCACCTTTCTCTCTGGGGTTAGATTCCAGGTTCTTCTCATCTCAGAAAAAAAGAATTGAACAAAACAAGTAAAAGCAGTGACCAAGTTTATCTGAGAAAGTAAAAGTAAAGAGTGAGGGAGAAACTGGCTCTGGAGAGCAAGCTGGGGCCAACTAAAAGGAGAAAAAGAAATAACAGAGGAGATAGAAGATTTTGCTACCATGAAGTAAGTCATGATAGCTGTTCTTTTTGGTGTCTGTGTTCTTTCATACTGTCCAAATCTGGAAGAATACTTCAAGAACTTCTACATACAGGTCCTGAAAGCTGGTGCTGGGATTCCACATCTCAGGCTGAGGTCAAATCTAGGTGATCCTATTGAACATACGTTTAAGTTCTCAGGAGAAATCCACATGCAGGAAGTTGGGAACTGTTCTGCATATGTGTTCCAGGACTTGTGTGATGAATAGGTCATGTTTACTTCCTCAGCCAGCTTTGCCATGCACTGTGTGACTATCTCATTCCCACAATACTGACATTTATACTCATCATCCAAAAACAGTACTGCATAAAATTTCTTAGCACCTTAAAATGAATCAAGGCAGTCACATTAAGCTAGAAGTTGTTTGATTCTTCATTGCTGCCCACTCACAGTGAAAGAAAATTCCAGTTTCACTTGAGACTGTCCTTGGTGAAGCAATAAAAATTATTCATTTTAAATCTCAGCCCTTGATCATAAGTTTTTAATAGTCTGTGTGGCAATATGAGAAATTCACATTAAATAACTGCTACACACTGAAGTAAGATAGATGGTATCTTGAGGAAAGGCACAGTTGTTTGAGTTCTAACACGGAGTAGCCATTTTTTGTGAAATGTCTTAAAGAATGAGCATTTAATAATGATGGTTATTTTTATTATAGGCAGCTAAGTTAGATAGAAATTAATACACAGTCAGAGAGGGATTGGGCTCTCAAGGAAGTCAGTGAAAAATACAGATATTAGAATTGTGGCTGGAAGCCCATCTGAAGAAGGCAATGTCTCAAGATAAAGTCAGAATGGCCCAATTTATGTACTTCTCTACAAGACAAGCAGAACTGTAATTAGTACCACCCAGTCCCTTAAGTCCAGGTATGCATCAGACACCTGGATGAGTGATCAGAACATCTGGACCAATTCTTTCCCAAAAATGTTCCTGTTTTAGAAGTCATAGATAAGCCAAGTTTAACAGTGCCAGCCATAGGACCTTGCTACACACTCCACTTCCCTACTGGATCAATGTTAACTAGTTGACTATACTTGTAATCTTATTGGTTGATTACAGTTTGACTCAGATTATACCCACATTGTAACTTTGCTGTGTAAATTACCCCCAACAAAGAGCCTCAGTGACAAATCACTTAGGATCCCACAACAGCTCTATTCCCAGTAAATCTTTCCTACTCTTAAACTCCTTTGTACTTTGGAATTCATTCCTGAATTTCTGGGGACACACACTTGGCACACCTGACATCTAATGGATTGGGAGTTATATTTTTCCTGTATCATTTTGACCTGAGTGTTTAGCAAATATTTCCTAAAAATCAGTAGGGGTATTACTTTAATGAAAACAACTGACCTGCATTTGTTGTTAATGAGAAAAATTCAAGCTTCCTGATAAAATTAGATTTTTGGAAAATATAACCACCTATAAGTTTGACAGTCTCCTAATATCCTATGCTTTCAAAAGTGAGATTGGTGGATGATGGTAACAACCTAGGCTTTTAAAATATTATATAGTGAAAAGTATCAATGTTTGGAAGAGCTGCATAACTCAGTAACTGGTGCTTTCCAAATAACCAATGCATGATGTTAGAAAATCATACATGGATAAAAGATCCTTTCAAAGTGAAAAACAGACCAATAAATTTTAATTTAGCAGAGTATGAAAAGTTTATTGAAATGATTTTAAATTCCACAGTCAAATTAACCTTTAAAAAACTATAACTTGGCAAGCTTCAGTGCAATTATTAAAGAAGAATGTCTACAATTATCTGAAATAGCTATTAAAATATTCCTCTTTTTTCCAAATATGTATTTGAGTGAGGCCAGATTCTCTTCATATATTTCAAATAAAACAATATGTCTATAGCAGTTTGACTGTAAAATCAGATAGCAAAAAGCAGCCATCTTCTATAGGTCAGACATTAAAATGATTTGCAAAAGTATAAAACAACCCCTCTCTTATATTTGTTTTTGAAAATACAGGTTGTTAAAAGATAACATTGCAAAACAAAAGTAATAGCATTATATTCTTACAGATGTAAAAATGAATACAGTTTAAAAATCTAATTCTACTCATTAATCAATGAGGGAACCAGGCAGATATTACAAATAAGATGTTCCACACAAGCAAAAATTATCTGAAAGACTCATTTCTAGGAGTATAAAAGAGTATTGTGACCCAAAAGTTTTAGAAAACCACTGTGTTAAGAACTGAAGGAATTAATTAATCTTCATGCCTGCTTGTTGACTATTAGGAATTCTGCCAAGTTCACCAATCCCGTAATCTCATCTGGCTTCTCCCAGGGGGCACCGGGCCTGCTGCTGCCTCCTGAGCCCTTTCTAGCCCCAGCACAGTGCTGCAGATGGGCCCTTTGCATGGCTAACCAAATCCACCAAGCCTCAGAACTCCACAAAGACTGGTGGCTACAATGTATGCTGTTCTGGTCATCTCTCTCTCAACCCAAATTTTCCCTAATCATCCCTATCCTAGCTCCTTTCAAGGCACCCCAGATCCTTGACAAATGACTCTTTTTCATTTTTTGAGCTTACATTTTATAGTTTTTTCATTTGCTGCCTATGCTAAAGCCGGGCTCTCCAAAAGTGCACCTTCCCTGAGCTTTATTGAGAGGCAGCTACTCATTCTCCACATGCCTTATAGCCAGGAAGTAGGCTGGGCATTCTCTTGCTGCCCAGTGTTGCTTTCAGACCATTATTTTACCCTCAAAGGAACAAAACCACTTTTTAAAAAATCAGTATCATTCATCTCCTACCCTCATTGTCATCAACCTCCTACTCCTCCCTGTTCAAATCTATTAGACAATCTTCTCAAATTTCTTACCATTCTGGTGAAAAGCATTTTCCATTTCTTCACTTGTTTGACCACAGATGACCTTTGCCTCATTTCTGCACGCACTTCTGAGAACTCGTCACACCAGAAGCGACTTCCCGGTGCCTAGATCCCAGGCTTTTTCTGATCACAGTCACGTGACCTTCCGTCCTCTTCCTCCGTTTTGCTCGCCGCGTTTTCCTTTCAGCCTTTTTGTGCCTTCTACTCCCTTGTCCCCCCCTCGTTCTGTCATCTTCAGTCTCACCTTTGACCCTGAAGCAAATTTCTTCACTCACTTCTCCGCTAACGTCTTCAAAACTTCAGGGTCCTTTTTTCTGTTTCCTCTGACTGGTAAATTGAATTTTGCAGATCTCCAACTGATTGCCTTTTCTGGTCCTACTCACAGGGCCCTGAATAGTGAAGCTGATGCTGCTACAAATTCATGTTCTGTAACCCCACACAGTCATCTCACATGTCTTCAAATATATGTTCCCTGAGTCAATTGCTCTCCAGTTCTTCCTACGTCCTTCAAGCTCTTCCCTCCAGTTCTCCCTCCTTCTCCTGTATATCAGGAATGCCTTCAAACAGTGAAAGGAGGCTACTGTGTGAGATCCCTCAGCTTTCGGCCATTCTTACCACATTATGTCCACTTGTATCCTTGCTTGCTCCTCTCTAATCGCAGTGGAAAGATCAGAAAGTGTGTTTTTAAGGTCAACCTCTATCCCTGCAAGAAGGTCAGGTAGGAGCTGTGTTCAGCACTGAAGGACAGGCAGCAGCCACTACTTCCCAGGGAATCAATACCTCAGTTTCACTTATCTTCGGTCCTCCCGTGTCTCTTGCTAATGCCTCCCATTGACTGAACATAATTAAAAGCCAGAAGACAAGGGAGGCCACTGATACAATCCATAGAATTTCAGTCTCCCAGGACACATGCCAAAGGATAGAGGTGAAGAAGCGATCTAGGAAGTCGAAAGAAAAGGCCCAGCACATCTCCCTTCTTTAGTTATAGGGACTGAGAAAGACCTCCCAGCATGCTGCACTGCAGTGGGACCTGATTCCGTGTGCACACTCAGGGTTTCAACTAATTAATGAGTAGTGGGCAGGAAGAGTAGACTGGAACATTTGTTTCAGGTTCTCCTGTAGGCAGGTCCCCTGGTTGGAAAGAAAACTCAGCATTCCTCAGCAGGGCCTTTGGGGAACGACGACACCCTCCCACCTTTTTCTATCTGCCTGGACAGCACTCTGTTAATGGACAGACATTCCACATTTCCATACATTCCCATTTCCTTGCTCAGCTCTCTGTCTATGGGGACGTTTCTGCCTCTCCACATAAGGGGCACCTCAGAGGACTCAGCCATGGCTCAGCAGGTGCGAGCAGCAGTTAGTCAATCGTTAGCTACCTCAGGCCCTTTTTAAAACCACCTTCCATCGCCTACAGTGCAGAGCCGGGCTAAATGCTACCAGCGGCGATGAAAGCATCTGCTGTGTTTCGCTGTGCTGCCAACTTAACTCCTCCTTGCTCTTTCTTGCTCCAACTAACATCTAGTGGCTCCAGCTGTTGCAGCAAGGGATTGCTTTGTTGCTAAGTATATATACTTTTCTTTGTCATCAAAGTGAATTTATATCCAGTCCCTGTGAGCAAGAAATTAAATCAGAATATTTTCCAAGGGCTGAGCCTTGTTACAAATAAATATGTGCAAGTCATATTGTCACCGTACCTTAAGCATACTGTAATGTGATGGAGAAGATAAGTATCTGCTCTCCTGATTTAGATTTGAGGTTACAGTAGCTAGGTGTGTGCCAGTGTAGCCCAGTCTGAACTGCAAGCAAATCATCTTCAGTGAGATCAGACCTGATAATGGGTAATGAAGTCACCCAGCTAAAATGAGCTGAACCTTACAAAAGACTTCCCTGTGCTCCTGTTTATATAGGCAAATTATACACTCTGATGGCGCCTAGGCCACCGTACTAGCTGAGCCTCTGCCTGCTATTTTTGAGCCATTTATCACAACTAGAGCTTTATTAAAAAGGTACCTTCCACTCTTCAGAGAACAAATATGAAAATCTGGCTTCTGAAGATATCAGAGCCATTTATTTTTGAAGTTGGCAGTGCTGGCTGTGAACACTGCTGCATGATGGGTCTTTTTCGTGAAAGGAGGAGCTATATATTTTTCAGAACAAGCTTTTCCACTTTCATCTAGAAGAAACAATGAAATATTAAGTATAGTATGAAAAAATTAAAATGTTTTACAAGGGAAAAGAGAGCAAATCATATACCCTGACTGGAAACTACTACAGGGCGCCTCTCTGGTAACACTCAAGAGGCAGTTGCAGAGACCAGGCTCCTCTGCCCACCCCATCTGTGCCCTTCTCTCTTCCCTGCACAGCCGCTGCCCCCTGCTGAGCAACTGCTCCATCCGTAAGCATGGGCAGGAGCAGGTGGGGTCCTCTAGGGTGCTGGTCCGAGCCTGGCCAGGGCCTACTTATAAAACAGTAGGGGCACAAGTTAGGAGAGAGAGTCAGCCGGTGAGCTGGTTAGTCCTTGGAATGAGAAATGGCTTGGAATTAGAATTCGGTATGGATTGCAACTCAACCACTTATTAACTATGTGATCTCGGAAAAAACCACTTATCTCCTCTGAAATCCATTTTCACATCAATTAAAAAGGAGATAATAATATTCACCGTCCATCTGGAGGGACTGACAGTAATCATTAGAGTGAAGTACGTGGCATAAGTCAGTATTTCTCAGAGTACACGTAGCAAACACTTCAGTTGTCCTTACACCATGCCGGACACTCGTTTGGGCATGTTGTCTTAACTCATTTCATCCTAAAACAACCATATGAAAAAGATACCATTTTATTGCTACTTTACTGATTAAAAAAACAAAAAACAAGAAAACTGTGGCAGAACAAGCTAAAGATGCTGCCCTATAACTTACATCATGCTTATAGAGGCACAGCCAGGATTCAAACCAGGCATATGTCATGGATCTCAATTCCTGGACCTATGTTCTTCACTAGAGAAAAGTCTTCATGATTGATATTAATTTTCTCCTACCTGTAGGAATACTTTGGCTTTCCTCCTATAGAAATAAAAAAGGGCTTCAATATTGTTAATGTTGCTTAGACATGACTCTCATGAATTCGAGGCTATCTCAGGACTCTGGATTTGTTTCTGTGTGGATGGCTTTACTCTTTACTAAAATATTTACCATACTTCCAATCACAATATTTAGTTTAAATCCATTGTGTTTAAACAGAAACCAGCTCATTTCATTATATTGTTGCACAATAGACAAACAACTTGATGTTGAGATATTCTCAATCTTCATCGGGCTGTCAGGACTTGTGAAGACATTTTAAAGATAGAGAACCACAGACCATGAAGATGCAATTCCAGAGTTAACAATGCTGTCAATAACTGAGGCATTAATTGCCAACCAGCAGCCCTTACTGAGCTAGACTGAAACACTGTCACCTCTGTAAATGGAAACAAGAGGACAACATGTTGAATCGAGATCTTGAGTCCTGATTTATCTACTAGTCTTGTGCTACATAAATTGATGTAAACGTGAATATGGGAGTTATCAATAAACATGTGTGAGTGATTCAATGAATATAGCAAAAGCTGAAAAGAAAATTAATTTTGTAAATAAATCAAATTTTAAATTTATAGGGAAATTTACTATCTTGTAAAATCATTTTGTATAACGGAGGATTCTTCTGTAGTGGGTATGTTCTGGCTAAGGCACCTATTCAAGATGCTTATAGTTTGGTATGGGGAGTTTCTTTTTGATGAGGAGCATGCACACACACAAACGCATACACACATCAGCAACAGTGACACAGGACATAACCCCGAGTCCTGGAAGGAAGGGCACTGGACTTTGAGAATGAGTTTCAATGAGTGCACATTTGTTTTTTCCAACAGCATCTACCTGTGCATTGTTGGCAGTAATCCAAATCCAATCAGATACCATCTGTTACTGCTTTATTGTTTAACATCAAAATGTAAGCAAATATAAACACCTCTTTCTACCCATCACTGCTCCCCTCTACCTCAACAGACTTCAAGGTTGCTCTCTAATCAGTTTATTCCTCCCCAAGGGGGCACTGAGGCTACAAAATCATGGCCAGTTGAGTTCTTCATGTGTCTAAGTGTAAGCTATATAATTATAGGTCTGTAGAAACATGCCTATGACTTAAAGCAGAAAAAGCTTACATCCTGAATCAGGTTTATCAAGAGTTCAGCCTGATAGTGATCTTATATGTTTCTAGTTATAGTTGATATTGCAAATAGCAGATCACAATTAAAACCATACAGGCACAATGGCACTGGAGACGTGTGGGTGGTTTCAACTCATATATGTTTTAGTTCTCAGAAATACATTTATCTAGTATGAAGATTCAGATATGATATGCACTTGAAGCGCCATACTTATATTAAGACAGAAAAACAGTAAGATGGGTCTGAGATTTTGGCAGAATGGTTGCAAACTAGGAGAGATTGGACTCGGTCTACTGGTCTTAAAACTAATTTTAGCTCTAAGAATATATGCATTTTGCATTCAACTCTTAAAAAGAGGTGTTTAAATTTTTCCTTGTGAAGAATACACTTTATTTTCTTTAAATGTTTAATTAGCACATTTTTCCTGTTCGGCTAAAATATAGCAGTTCATTTGTGGAAAGGGAAAAGTTGTTGCTGGAGTAGAGAGGTGAAGCCTTTGGCCCTTCCCTGGCAGGAACGCCATCATGTACACATAGCACCAGGTTTCTTCCAAGGTAAAAGGCGTATGTACAAATGATCAGGGTACCTTCAGGTATCCTGAAGGTTCATGTGCAGACAGCACATACTTGGGAATCAACTGTAGTAACAGGGACAGTTCATGGCCTGATGAATTCGGCTTGGTCTTGCCTTTCATATTTAATGACATATCAGGTTTTTTAAAAATAAGTAGAACAATTTAGTTTTTAAAAGGGAAAGAATGTGGACCCCAATTCAAGATAAACAAACACTTATCTTGCAATGGAGATGGGAATAACAGTAGATGAAAGACTAAGAAGCTTCTGGACGGTGGGAGATGGCAGGAGGCTTGTGGGCAGGTCAAAGAGAAAGGGAGAGTCACAGCCCTGAGGTGCTTTGAGGATCTGCAGAGGGGCAGGCACTCCCAAGCGTGAAGGGGCGAAGGGGGTGGAGTCCTCACAAAGGAGAAGGATGAGCAGGGAGGGAAAGGGAGGGAGCGTGGTATAAGTGGGGAGCACTGTGTGCCCCTGACAGCCCTGCTGCTGTCCAACCCCAGCAGAGCTGTAGGCCGCTGACCATTACCTCCAGACCCCCTTCCCTAAAGACACTGAATAAAACAGGGAAGCCATGACCTCTTTCAAAAGTCTTGGCCCCTCAGCAGGTATTTCTGTAATGCTGTTGGAGTAATATCCAGTTCTATGCTCACCAGCCATCTAGCTCCTCTTTCAGCCCACTCACCCTCCACACACACTTTTAGGGCAGACTTTGCAGACAAAGAGAGGTCTAGTGAGGCAAAGAATCACCGAGACAAATTCTCCATGGAAGATCAGCACATGGGGGAAAACAAGCAGCATAAAAGAGGAAGACCACACCTGCCTGATAAAATAGATGTGATTAAGAAAATAGAAGAGAATTAAAAAAAAACCCTCAAGTATCTTCAAAGAGATGTGAAAAGATATTGTATCTATAAAAAAGAATCAAATTGCTGTGAAATAAGAACAAACACAACTAAGAAAGCCTAGAAACTAAGTACAATGGCTATAAAACAGAAAACTCTAAAATTGAGAAAAATATAAGATAAAAATTAAGGAAATATGAGATATAGCAGTTTAATTTTAAATTTATTCATCTTCTGACTAATTAGTCTAAAAACAATAGGTTTTAGTAAAAAGGGAAAGGACACATATTAGTTTGGTAACAAAGTACCACAATCTGAGTAACTTAAAAGACAGAAATTAATTTTCTCACAGTTCTAGAAGACAGAAGTCCACGATCAAGATGTAGAAAGAGCTTGCACAATTCTGAGGGATTTGGGGGAGAATCTATTCTTTGCTTCCCTCCCACTTCGGGTGGATTGCTAGCAATCTCTGGGATTCTTTGGCTTGTAAAACCATCCTCCCATCTCTGCTTTATGTTCTCTAATTTTCAATTTGTCTCTGTGACTAAATTTCTTCATTTTTGTTTTGAGAAGGACATAGTCTTCATGGACTAGGGCCCACGCCTATGACCCATCTTAACTTGATCATCCACACAGACTGTTTCCAAGTCAGATTCCACTCCCAGTATTGGGAGTTAGGACATCAACATCTTCTGAGGAGTGTCCACAATTCAGTCAATAATAGGATGAAAATTCTTCTAAAAAATTACTGGAAAGAATATCCCCAAAAGAAGATAGATGCAAGCATTCAATTGAAAAAGTACCCCGAGGGCAAGTGAGATAAACAAAAAACGTTCTTGTCTAGAGGCAACTTTGTGGAATTTCAGAAGAGATAGTTTTCAGAAAGGATAAACCAGTGACTTCAAAGGAATGAGAGTTTGGTTGCCCTAGGACTTGGTATCATCATGAGAAGATGCTAGAAGACAAGAAAAAGAAGCTCTTCAAGGTGCTGCAGGATGGCAGTTTTTGAAGTAGAGTTTTCTTCTCCTTATTTTTTTCTTTTATTTTTCATATTAAACTTTTGTTTTTATTGGTATATGCTGTAATGCATGTACTAATATGCATAAGAATTATCTTTACTGTGGAGAGTTGGTAACTAAAGCATCTTACTTCTTTTCCTTCTCC
The DNA here is from genome assembly GCA_004027595.1 of Dinomys branickii. Lineage (NCBI taxonomy): Eukaryota > Metazoa > Chordata > Mammalia > Rodentia > Dinomyidae > Dinomys > Dinomys branickii. Next base: position 27,855 of record PVLD010021532.1, read on the forward strand.
TTTCCTCCCCCTCCTCACATAGTGAGATGCACCCACAGTAAGCGCACAGCCTGATGAGTACACCGGTGTCACCACCCTCCTACTGAGGTGCATTATGCAGTGACCCAGAGAATTCCTCCCTGCCCCCTCTCACCTATACTCAGTACTTACAACCCACCCACAGAGTCAGTATTTTTTTTTATTGTAAAAGTAAAAGAATGAAAACATTCACAAACAGACACAAAGTAGCACAAGAACATAACAAAAACTGAATTACAGATAAGGTGACAGGGAGTTAACAATGGTTGTTGTATTACATATTGATAACTTCAAAGTGTATTTTCAGGGTAACGCACATAGACATACAAGATTTATCAAACAACTAATCATTGACTGTTCCTTACAATAAAGCGACATGAGACAATAGCGCAACCATGTTAGCCGTCCTGCATATACATACATACATACACAGCTATCCCTTTCTTCCTTTTCTCCTTCCCCTCATCCCAGTTGCTCTTTACTTTTGACCAGTTTCCTTTCCTACCTCCTAATTTATATTTCCACTTTCAGGTTCTTACACTAATGATACAATATGCTGTTTGCACATGCACATCTGATTTATTTGACTTATGAGTATGGTCTCTAATTGTGCCCATTTGCCTATAAAAGCTGCAAGTTTGTCTTTCTTTATAGGTAAGTAATATTCCATTATGTAAACATGCCACAGTTTTTTTTATCCTGTCCTCTGTGGATGGACATCTGGGTTGCTTCCACAATTTAGCTATTACAAACTGCATTGCTATAAACATGGGTGCACATATGTCATGGTGATATGATGTTTTCAGATCTTTGGGGAAAATACCCAGAAGGAGGATAGCTGGGTTGAATGGCACCCATAGACCTAGTTTGCTGAGGAACCTCCGAGCCGATCTCCACAGTGGTTTCACCAGTCTGCATTCCCACCAGCAGTAGAGAAGAGTTCCTATTTCTCCACAGCCTCGCCAGCATTTGTTATTGGATGATTTCTTAATGCTGGCCAATCGTATTGGGGTGAGATGAAATCTAAATGTTGTTTTAATTTGCATTTCCTGAATGACTAATGATGTAGAACATTTTCTCATATATTTATTTGCCATTTGTATTTCTTTTGTTTTGGCAGTACTGGGGATCGAACTCAGGACCCTGCGCTTGCTAGGCAGGCACTTATTCCACTGAGCTATATCCCCAGCCCCCCTTTTGTATTTCTTTACCTGAAAAATGTGTATTCATCTCAGATGCCCATTTCTGGATTGGGTCTTTGAGTTTGGACAGGTTCATGTTTTTTAATTCTTTGTTCGTTCTAGATAGAAGGCCTTTGTCTGAGGGACAGCCAGCTAGGATTTTTTCCCAATTTGTGGGTTTTCTTTTTACTCTGCTGGTGATTTCTTTAGATGTGCAAAAACTTTTCAGTAAGATGAGTTCCCAGTTACTGATTTTTTGAAGTGTTTCCCTTGCAGTTTGATTTTTCTTCATGAACTCTCTGCCTACTCCTATGTCTTCAAGATTTTTACCTACCTTCTCTTCCAATAGATTTAATGTTTCTGTTTTAATATTGAGATCTGTGATCCATTTTGACTGCAGTTTGTTGCATAGTGATAGACTTGGGTCTATTTTCAGTCTTTGGCAAGAGGCGAGCCAATTTATCCAGCACCATTTGTTAAAGAGGCTATCTTTCTTCCAGTGAGCTTGTTTGGCCCCTTTGTCAAATATTAGGTGGCTGAGTGTGTTTGTGGTTGTGGCTGCATCTTCCAGTCTGTTCCATTGATCCTCAGGTCTGTTTTTTAGCCAGTACCAGGTTGATTAATTATATTACTGTAGCTTTGTAGTATAATTTCAGGGCAGGGATTGTGATTCCACCTGACTTATCCTTGTTGCCCAGGATTGCTTTTGCTATTCTGGGTCTTTTCTGGTTCCAGATGAATTTAAGGAATGTTTTCTCTAGATTTTTGAGGTATGCGAATGGTAATTTAATGGGAATTGAATTGAATCTGTACAACAATTTTGGTAGCATGGCCATTTTCACAATGTTGCTTCTTCCGAACCATGAGCAGGGAACTCTTTTCCACTCATCAAAATACTATTCAATCTCTTTTTTCAGAGTACTGTAGTTTTCACTGAATAGATCTTTTACTTCTTTTGTTAGATTGATTCTTAAATATTTCAATTTCTTGTATGCTATTGTAAAACGTATGGTTTCCTTAATTTCTGTCTCAGTCTGTTTGTTGTTTATGTATAGGAATGCTATTGATTTTTGTGTGTTAACTTTGTATCTAGCTACACTTCTGAATTTGTCAATTAATGCCGGGAGTCTTCTTGTGGAGTTTTTGGGGTTTTCTATGTAAAGTATCCATGTCATCTGCAAATGGAGATAGTTTTACTTCTTCCTTTCCCATCCTTATTCCATTTATTTCTCCCTCTTGTGTAATTGCTCTGGCTAATGCTCCCAGAACTATGTTGAATAGGAGTGGTGACAGTGGACATCCTTGTCTTGTTCCTGACTTTAAAGTGAAAGCTTTCAGTTTTTGTCCATTTAGTATCATGTTGGCTGTTGGTTTATCATAGATGGTTTTGATCAGATTGAGGAAAAGGCCATCTATTCCAATTTTTTCTAGGGCTTTTAACGTGAATGCATGTTGGACTTTATCAAAAGCTTTTTCCACATCTATTAAGATGATCATGTGGTTTTTCCTTTGGCTCTGTTGATGTGGTGTATTACAATAATTGATTTGTGAATACTGAACCATCTCTGCATTCCTGGAATGAATCCAACCTGGTCATGGTGTATAATTTTCCTTATGATTGGCTGAATTCTATTTGCTAGTATTTTATTGATTATCTTTGCATGTATGTTCATCAGGGAGATTGGCCTATAGTTCTCTTTTTTGGTTGGGTCCTTCTCTGATTTTGGTACCAGTATAATACTTGCCTCCAGAAATGAGTTAGGGAGAATTGTTTCCTTTTCAGTTTCATTGCAGAGTTTGCCAAGTGTTGGCATTAAATCTTCACTGAATATTTTATAAAATTCTGCTGTAAATCCATCAGGGCCTGGGCTTTTCTTTGTCAGTAAGTTTTTAATCACATTTTCAATCTCATTAATTAATATTGGGTTGTTCGGGATTTTTATATCTTCCTGGTTCAACTTTGGTAATTCATGCATTTCTAGGAATCTGTCCTTTTCTTCTGAGTTTTCTATCCTATAGGAGTAAAGCCTCTCAATGTACGTATTAATGATCTTTTGAATTTCTGTAGGGTCCATAGTGATTTCATCCTTTTCATTCTTTATTGTATGAATTTGAGGTCCTTCATTTCTTTTTTGATAAGGTTTGCTAGGAGTTTATCAATTTTATTTATTCTTTCAAAGAACCAACTCTT
>PVLD010021533.1:0-31241 GCA_004027595.1 Dinomys branickii
AAAAAAAAAAAAAAGAAAAGAAAGAAAAAAGAAAGAATGGTGATTGGGCAGTAGCTCACCATCTATGTGACATGCTACTATAAGAATCGGTTTGTTCATGTGTTGTTCCAAGCTTGGAAAAATTCTCATCCCTTCAGAAAATGAGTTACACTTTTGCTCCTTCCGTTGAAATTTGGGTTTTTTAATCAATGTGACTTCCTCTGGGTCAAGTCCAAGGTCTGGCTACTAAGCTCCTGGCAATCAATTTATAGGCACAGTATTTACCCTCAACACAAGGACTGTACAATGGTAACAGAATAACTAAATAATGACTCCCAACTGTAAAAGGCAAACACATTTATACTTATTAGTTATGGCTATTAGTTATAATTATTTAGCTAATCTGTCAGGAATTGCCAGTACTGGAAAGCTTTTTTAATGGAAAAACTGAACTGAATAGTCAACGTGACTATTGCTCTTACCTTTAGGGGAAAACATCTTGCCAATTATGAGACTTTGAAAACCACATTGAGTTGTGCTCCCTTTGGCAGCACATATAGTCAAACTGGAATGATGCAGAGAAGATTAGCCCCTGCACAAGGATGACACATAAATTTGTGAAGCATTCGTTATTAAAAGAAAAGAAAAATACAGAGAATTGCAATCTTTTTTTTTTTTTTTCCTAAGGAGGTTGTGTCACTTGCAATTGCTCTATACTGTGGACTAGAAGTATTTAGCTTTTTGAATCTGAGAGGCTCCATTTTACTGTAATCTCAGTCAAATCAAATTACCAAGCAAAGTCAGCAAAGCTTAGAAACTATAAAACATTTAGAGATAAGTAAAAAAGTATGTCAAAAAAGAGCTATTGCTGTGCTGAAGATTTTTAGTTTGATGTTTTCCCATTTGTCTAATTTTACTTCTATTGCTTGTGCTTTCTGTATCTTATTCAAGAAATCATTTCCAAGACCAATGTCAAAAAGACTTCCCCTATGTTTTCTTTTAGGAGATTTACAATTCCAGTATTTTTATCACAGTCAAGTTATTAATAAATATCGAGGTGATTTTTGTGGACAGAATTTTTTTGTAAGTAGATGTAATGTCTCCAAAAATATTTGTTGGCCAGACTCTAATTTCATTATTATGTATTCCTGGATCACTTCTCAAGAGTTCTTGATAGTATGTGTATAGGTTTATTTGGAGGCTCTATTCTGCTCCACTGGTCAAATTGTTTTTAGGTATTTGGACTGAGCCCACAGTATCAAGCATGCTGAGTAAGCACTGCACCAATGAGGTGTTGCATCCCCAGACTTTGTGCTTTTTTTAAAAAACAAGATATTACTAAACTGCTAATTTGTGATCCTTCTACCTAAACTTCCTGACTATCTGGATTGTAGGCATGTTTGTATCACTATGCTCAGCTTAATTTGTCAACTTTTTCACAGCAAAAGAAACAAAAAACAGAATGAAAACACAGCTAATATAATTTGCAAACCAGATATCTTGCTTTCAATGGTTAATTTTTATAAGACTCATGAACTTCTATGACTCAGTAGAAAAAGAAAAATATCCGATAAACTCAATTTTTAATTTCAAAAAGGGCAAAATATTTAAGTAGATTGTTCTCCACAGAAGACAAACAGATGAAAAAAATATATATATGAAAAAATATTCAATGTAACTAATTACCAGAGTAATATCACTGCATATCTGTTAGGATATTTGTATAAAGCAAGAAGAAACACTGGTGAGGCTATACAGAAATTGGAGCACTTGGACACTGTTGGTGGAAATGCAAAGTAATTCTTCAGTTATAGAAAATGTCATAGATGTGTCTTAATTACTGTTCTGTCTTTGCTAAAACAAAATACCTGACACCCCATATTGAGGAAAGGAACGTTTATTAAGCTCACAATTTGTGAAAGTTTAAGACCATAAACAGCTGGCTCCAAGGCAGGGTGGCACATGACAGCGGAAGATAGCAAAATCAACAAGAGCAAAAGGCAGGAGCAGCAGCAAGCAGCTTCTCTCTCTCTCTTACATTGTATGCAAACTCTCCATCCCAGGGCGGGCACAGCGCTCACATCCATAATTTCAACACTGGACCATGAGTCAGTCATAAACTCCAGAACCCTACTGCAGGACTGCCTAAGACTTTGGGTGCACATTCAGACACAAGCCATAACAAGAGTTTCTATGAAAAAATACAAATAAAAATACTGTAGGATCCAACATTATCGTTTCTGGATGTACATACAAGATAACTGATATCGGGATCTGATTAGGTATCAACACTCCTATTTTAATAACACTATTGGTCACAATAGTCAAGAGAGCCTGATGACAGATGGGTGATTAAGAGAATATGATGTATACATGCAGTGGATTAACACCCAACTTTCAAAAACAAGGAAATCTTACCTTTCTAACACTGTGGATGAATCTGGAGAATCTGTGACTATTATAGCTATTTCCAGAAGCTGAGGGAGGTAGAATTGTTTAATGAATATTAAACAAGATCAGTCCATGATTTTAAAAATATATCTTTAACTATTGCATAGTTTTAATAATGAATGAATTTAGCTTTTATCTCAGAAAAAATTGTAAATATTCAAAAAGAACATCATATAAATCATTTGAAACAATCATGAAAATATGAATAATATTTGCCAAAAAAATTAATACATAACTGTCAGAAATGGTTGAGCTGTGTATATAGCTCAGTGGAATAAGTGCCTGCCTGGCAGGTGCAAGGTCCTGAGTTCAATCCCTGGTACCACACACACACAAAAAAGAAATGGTTGAGTAAAATGTAAAAACACCAAATAATGTGAAGGAGAAAACATAATGCCTCCAATCTGACCTCTGGTCTAATAACTAATTGTATATTATGATGGAAACATGTTAACAATAATTATGTTTTTCCAATTACAAACAAACATATTTCAATTTTGAAAGAATTACAAGAAAGATTTTTATGATTTTAGTAAAACATATATGATTTAATGTAGGTGCAATTTATTTATTTTTAAGGAAAAACAAGGTGTTTAAAACTGGTAACTTTAATGGGGAAACAAGATGCTATTCAAAGAATACATATAGTTAATAATAGAGGACTATACATTAAAATTTGCTGCAAAAGTAAATTTCAATTATTTTCAATACAAGAATTGCTAAATATTACATTTAATTATTATGCCATATTGTACTTTAATCCTAACTTTGTACACTGCAAATTTGTATGATTATATCTTGTCAAAAACTAAGAAATGAAACATAATTTGTTTAATTCTCATTGAAGTAATTTCAAGTCTTGTCATACCTAAATATTATTTATTTTTATGTTTTGTATTGTAACTACAAATGTGCCTTCAATTCTACAATGCCAAATATGTCGAGGACAGTTGAATACCTCACTGTTACTTGCACATAAAATAACAGGTGAAACCAGATAACTTAAAAAATCACCCCACAACCTCAGAATACACATTCTTCTCAGCTGTACATGGGACTTTCTCTAAAATAGACCACATTCTAGCTCACAGAGCATATCTACCTTAATGCAAAACAATTGCAGTTATCACATGCATATTATCTGACCACAGTGCAATGCAATTGGAAATTAATGACAAAAGGAACTCCAAAAACTTCATAAACACATGGAAGTTGAATAACAACCTCCTGAACAAACAATGGGTCACACAGGAAATTAAAGAAGAAATTAAAAAATACCTACGAACAAATGAAAATGTAGGCACTGGAATCTGTGGGATACAATGAAAGCAGTCCTCAAAGGGAAATTTATAGCAATGAACTCACACATATGGAAAACAGAAAGAGAACAAATAAATATCCTAATGTAGCATGTCAAACTTTTAGAAAAATAAGAAGTCAAGCCCAAAGCCAAAAGAAGGGAGGAGATAATAAAGATCAGGGCAGAAATGAATGCAATTGAAACGGAGAGCTCTACAAAAAATAAATGAATCAGAGTTGGTTCTTTGAAAGAATAAATAAAACTGATAAACTCCTAACCAACCTTATCAAAAAAAGAAAGGAAAAAACTCAAATTCATGCAATAAGGAATGAAAACGATGGAATTACTACATATTCTACAGAAATTGAGAAGATCATTAATTCCTAATTAGAAAAATCTTTACTCCCATAGCATAGAAAATTCAGAAAAGAAATGGACATATTCCTCGATATGTACACATTACCATGGTTGAGTCAAGAAGATATAAAAATCCTGAACAACCCAATATTGATTAATGAGACTGAAAATGTGATTAAAATCTTACTGTCAAAGAAAAGCCCAGGCCCTGATGGATTCACAGCAGAATTTTACAAGAAATTCAGAGAAGATTTAATACCAACACTCCTCAAACTCTTCAATGAAATTAAAAAGGAAGTAGTTCTTCCTAACTCATTTCTGGAGGCAAATATTATACTGACATCAAGACTAGAGAAAGACCCAATGAAGAGGGAAAACTACAGACCAATCTCCCTAATGAATATTGATGCAAAGATACTCAATAAACTACTAGCAAATATAATGGAGAAAATCATCAAGAAAATCATACACAACAACCAAGTTGGATTCATTCAAGGAATGAAGGGATGATTCAATATTCACAAATCAATTAATGTTATACACCATATCAATAGAGCCAAAGACAAACAACATGTGATTTTCTCAATAGATGCAGAAAAAGCTTTTGACAAAGTGCAACATGCATTCATGATAAAAACTCTACAGAAAATAGAAATACATGGTATTCACCTGAACCTCATCAAAGCCATCTACATCAAACTAAATGGACAAAACCTGAAAGCTTTTACTTTAAAATCAGGAACAAGACACGGTTGTCCATAGTCACCATTTCTGTTCACATAGTTCTGGAAGCATTAGCCAGAGCAACTAGACAAGAGAGAGAAATAAAATGAGCAAAGATAGTAAAAAGAAGAAGTAAAACTATCACTATTTGCAGATGACATGAGACTTTACATGGAAGACCCCCAAAACACCACAAGAAGACCTCTTGAGTTAATTGACAAATTCATCAGTGTAGTTGGATACAAAATCAACACCCAAATTCAACAGCATTCCAGTAAACAAACAACAAACAGACAGAGAAAAATTAAGGAAACCATACCTTTCACAATAGCATCCAAAAAATTGAAATATTTAGGAATCAATCTAACAAAAGAAATAAAAGATCTTTCCAGTGAAAATTATAGTACTTTGAAAAAAGTGACTGAAGAGGATTTCAGTAAATGGAAAAATATTCCTTGCTCATGGATAGGATGAACCAACATTGTGAAATGGCCATACTCCCCAAATTATTGTACAGATTCAATACAATTCCCATTAAACTCCCTTTAGCATATCTCACAGATCTATAGAAAACATTTCTTAAATTCATCTGGAAGCAGAAGAGACCCAGAAGAGCAAAAGCAATCACGGGCAACAAGGTCAAGTCAGGTGGAATTACAATCCCTGACCTGAAATTATACTATAAAGCTGCTGTAATAAAGTCAACATGGTACTGGCTAAACACAGACCAGAAGATCAATAGAACAGACTGGAAGAGGCAGCCACAACCAAAAACACACTCAGCCACTTAATCTTTGATAAGGGACCAAACTAACTCACTGGAAGAAACATAGCCTCTTTAATAAACGGTGTTGGAGAAATTGGTTTGCCACCCTCCAAAAACTGAAAATAGACCCAAGTCTATCACCATGCACCAAACTCAAGTCAAAATGGATCACAGATCTCAATATTAAAACAGAATCACTAAATCTATTGGAAGAGAAAGTAGGTTAAAAACTTTGAAGACATAGGGGCAGGCATAGAGTTCGTGAACAAAAATGAAACTGCACGTGAATAACTTCAAAGAATCAACAACTGGGATCTCATCATACTGAAAAGTTTCTGCATATCTAAAGAAAAACCAACAGAGTAAAAAGAAAGCCCACAAATTGGGAAAAACTTTTAGCTGAGTGTCCCTTGGACAAAGGTCTTCTATCTAGAACATATAAAGGATTAAAAAACCTCAACCCCTCCAAATTCAAAGACCCAATCCAAAATCAGCAGCTGAGATGAATACACACTTCACAGATAAAGAAATATAAATGGCAAGTAAAGACATGAAAAATATTCAACATCATTAGCCATTTGAGAAATTCAAATTAAAACAACATTGAGATTTCACCTCACCCCAGTACAAGTGGCTATCATTAAAAAATCAACCCATAAAAACTGCTGGTGAGGCTGTGAAGAAATAGGAACTCTTTTCCACTGCAGGTAAGAATGCAGACTGGTGAAACCACTGTGGAAATCAGTTTGGAGATTCCTCAGAAAACTTGGCCTAGAGGTCCCATTCAACCCAGCAATTCCTCTTCTGGGTATTTTCCCAGAGGATCAGCAAACATCATATCACAGCGATATATGTGCATCCATGTTCATAGCGGCACAATTTGTAATAGCTAAACTGTGGAAGCAACCCAAATGTCCATCCACTGACGGTTGGCTAAAAAATGTTGGTACTTTTGTATAATGGAATATTACTCAGCTATAAAGAAAGATAAACTCGAGGTTTTAATAAGTAAATGGTCACTACTAGAGACCATACTCATAAGTCAAATAAATTAGACCTGCATGTATAAGCATCACACTGTTTCACTAGCATAAAAACCTGAAATAGTGAATAAAAACTAGGAGATATGATAGACGTTGTGAAATGAAAGGAAAATGCTCAAAAGTAAGGGCAACTGGGGTATGGGAAAGTAGAAAGAAAAGAAGGGGGAAATTATGTATGTATGTATATACAGGATAGCTAACAGTTGTACTACTGTCTTCGATTGCTTTATTGAAAGGAACAGTTGATAATTACTGGTTTGATCACTACTGTATGTCTCTATTTGTTTTCATAAGAAATCACTTTGAAGATATCAATACATAATACAACAACCATTGTTAATTTCCTACCACTTTGTCTGTAACTCTGGATTGTTTGTATTGTTCCTATGCTGTTTTGTAGATGGATGTCCCTTTGTTAATGTTTTCTTCTTTTTTAAATAAATTTTTAAAAACCATTCAACTTTTACATTCTGTGTCATTAATTTTAAATGAATTTTAAAGTACCTTTGAGGACAAATTACTCACCATCATTTCTCTCTATTATTGTGAAATTGAGGAGACACATGAAAGAAGTAAGGATCACAATGCTGCTCCTAGTGGTAGATAATTTTATTTTACCCATCTGAACTGGAAAGAGTTTGTATTGGGTCTTTGAATTGGGGGGATCTGATTTTTTAAAATTCTTCATATGTTCTAAATAGAAGCTTTGTCCAAGGGACAATTGGCTAATATTTTTTCCCAATTCATGGGTTTTCTTTTTACTCTGTTGGTGATTTGTTTTTGATGTTCAAAAACTGTTCAATAAGATGAGATCCCAGTTGTTGATACTTGGAAGTATTTCTCTTATGCAGTTTGGTTTTTGTTCATAAACTCTGTGTCTACCCATGTGTCTTCAAGATTTTTACCTACTTTCTCTTCCAGAAAGTTTTTATTAATCTTCTATCACCTTGATTGAAATTATGTATCATTTTATTTTTTTGTGTGTTGTTTAGTATATGTCTTCATGTTAATTTGTTTTTGTTCTTTCCTCTTTAAAATAAAGTAAGAAAAGAAAAGAGTTTGCAGAGCTAGTACACTTTTTCCCATGGGAATAGGATCAGGACTAAAATTTGCACAAAGTGTATCACTTGTTATTAGCATGCGGATTTGTCTTTCCCTATAAGGCACTGGAATTGGACTGTCATCTTTTGTAATCATTATAGTCTTGAACACAGTATTTTAAATGACTGCACAGTATTACATTATATGGTCATTTGGTAATTAAATAATCACCTGTTGTTTTACACTTATATCCATGCAAGTCATTGTTATGCTAACATAACTAAATTTATTTTATTTCATATTTATTTATCCCGGATAAATTTGAAAAGGATTAGATTTTTCTGCAATGATTAATAGTTATCCTGTAACAATTTATTTTTATGCTAACTGCAGCTCTTATTTTAATTTCATTGAGTGGAGCTACCTGATGAGTGCTGCACTCATAGAGATCTTAACATCCCCATGGCATATTTAATAATTCTTAAAACTTTAGGCTGATTTAATAGCTCCAGATAGAAAATTTAACCAATGACGTGACTTTTCCTGTGTTTATTTGTTACACATTATGAAGTTGCATCTTTAGTTTCTAACTATCTCCAAAGGAAAAAGGATCAATACAAATTAGCAATATTTTCCTGCAATATTTTCATATTGTACCATTTATGTATAGTCACAAATGAAGAGTATGACTATTTGGTTTGTTTCTCTGTACATTATTCAAACTTTGTATAATCATGACATCTAAGAGACATGGGTTTTGTTTCTTTTTATAATATTTATACATTGATATTTTTGTTTTTAGTTTGTATGTTTGCTAGATACTATTCAATGTACAAAATCAATTATATTAACACTGCCAGTCACCATATATTAGGAATTAATTTTTAAAATGCCATTTGCAATAGCATCAAAAAAGTAATGAATAGGAAACAATATATGAAAGTAGGAAAGCTTAGATAGACTGACTTTTTATGATATTAAAAAAAACAAGAATTGGCAAGACAATCTGGCAGAAAAACAAAATCATAGAACCCTTCTTACCAGATATAAAGTTTTTGTAATACATTAGGACAGGTGGTGTATGATAGCTTTACAATGCCATGACAAAACGCATGAGGTGAATAATTTAAAAGGAAAAAATATGCATATTTGAGAACTTACATCTCTTTAACGACATCTATTTCAACATTTAAAACTCTGAAGTGAAAGTTTAAATAAAATAACTACTGAGAATAAAGGAAAGTACTACTTTAAAAAATCTAGCAAAAATGTGGGGCAACATAGATCTAAAACTCAGAATTATCTTATAATAACCAAAAGTCAAAACGTATTTTTAATTCCTCCTATTTTAAGTCTGATTCAGTCTTTGTCACCCCTTCACGGCATTATCATTCACTTTAATTTGTAAAAAATTTTGAGAGTAACATCAGTATACTACAAAAGCCAAGTATGATTCATCATTCAAATGATGTAAATTCTCACTGAAAATTTCCAGCCAACTTGATTATCTTAAAAAATGAATAAGTAGACATACATCTTTGTTGCCTCCAATATACCCTTTAAATATGAAAATTATAATTTTGAAAAGGACATTTCTTCATGGCTTTCTCATTTACAATGTGAATTTAAGATTCTTTTATGTTTTTGTGATTCAGCAGCTGATTTTCTGTATTGTAGAGTATTATACCATTTTCTTAATGTATCACAGTTTATTTTCCCACTTGCCGTTCACCTATAACTAAGGACCTTTTTAGTTGTCTCCTGGCTTAACAACTATGAGTAATGCCAGTATAGATACATATGTGCCTGCTTCTTTATGGAGATTAATTTTAAATTCATTTCTGCAAGTACTGAGACGTGTTATTGCTGGATGTTATAGTAAGAGAGCAATTGGTTTTGTAGGAAGATGCCAAATTCCACTGCAAAGCGCATGTCCCATAATGCATTCCCATGGGCACTGAAAGAGAGTTGCTGTCGCTGCACAACCTTGCCAGCACTGGAGTTATCCAATTTTATATTTATTTACTTTTATCGGCAGGCCGAGGCAACTCACTCTTGTTTTAATTTGCAATCCCTTAAAGACACGACCTTGAGCACCTCTTCATATGCTTGTGTACAATCTTTACATCCTTGCTTGTAGCGGGGCTGGTTAAAACTTTTGTCTGTCTATAAATGGAGTTGGGTTGAGCTTAGAGAGTTCTTTGTATATGTTTAATTACAAACCTTTATTGAATATGTAGTTTGCAAATATTTTCTTCCCATCTCTGGCTTGTGTTTCCACTGACTTAACAGTGGGTTTGGCAGTGTAGAACTTTTTCATATTAATGACGTTCAACTGACCAATTTTTCTGCATGAATCATGCTTTTCATAGTGTAAGAAAGTCATTTCCAAACCTAAGGTTTTATGTGATTTCTCTTATGCTATCTCCTAGAAGTTTTATAGTTTTGCATTTTAGATTTATGTTTAGGATCCATTATAAGTTTATTTTTATGGAAGGTGTAAGTTCCGTGCTGAGCTTCAGTTTTTTTTTTTTTGAGGGTAGCTTTTCTGCATTCATCTGCTTTTGCTCAGCTCTCAAAGATCAATGGAATATAGGTGTTTACATTTATTTCTGAATTTTCTCCTGTGCTCCACGGATCTAATTGTCTATCCTTTCACCAGCACCAGCCTATAATTATTAGCGTTAATTTAGCGTTAAATGTTGCAATTTGGCATTAGATCAGCAGCTTTGTTCTTTCCCTTCAATATTACGTTGGTCATTCTTGGTTTTTGCTGTTCAGTGTAATTTTTACACTTCAGCAGTGACATCAGAATATAGTATATCCATTTTCAGTTCTCTGTCCTTTGTCTTTACCTGCCACCTGTGATGTCACTATGTTATGAACACAGGTACTGCTTTCCCTGAAATTTCTATGAACTGTGCTATTGCACACAGAGCAGAGCATAGTGGCGGGGGACTCCCACTGTCTGCACTCAAACGCTCACCCTCCACTTGCGGTGGGGACTTTCTCGGCAGCGGTACTCTGTCAGCATCTCACCTTTGTCGTTCTCCTCCGTGCATCTTTCAAAGTAGTTGTCGTTTTTAGTGAGGAGACAACTATCTCAGTTAAGAACACTTGATGAAGTCCGTCGAACATTATTTGGTGAGTTTTAACAAATGCCCACCTCATGTAGCCACAATGTTAATCAAGATTTAGAAAGTTGAATCCCCCAGAAAATTTTCTGAAGCTCCATTCTAGGCAATCTCCAGGTCCCGTAGTAACCTATTGTTACGTTTTATGTAGTAATAATCACAATACATTGACTTGGCCTTTCCTGAACTTCATATACATTATCTCAGCCAGGTAGGTACGGTTTGTGTTTGCCTTTTTTGTTTAGGATGTTTTTGATATTTATTCATGTTGCTGGAGTTAAAGTAGTTTACTCACTGATTTCATTGCTGAGTTCTATACCACCTTGTGATTAGACTGCAAATTGTTCATTATTCTGCTATTCCTCAACATTTTGATTGCATTCAATTTTTGGGTTCCATAAATAATGTTGCTGTGTATATTCCTGTACAATTCTTTACTTGAAAAGGTTTGTTTACATTTCTTTCGTGTGACTATCTAGGAATGAAAGTTTGAGTCATAACAGATTAATTTGAGGTTATGACAAACTACCAAACCTTTTTCCAAAGTGACTATACATTTTACACTCTCACAAGAAGTGTTTCAGTGCAGCAATTGTTTCCATATCTTTGGCATTTTTTCATACTATTGGTCCTTTTACTTTGTGAAGTCTGGTAGGCATGTATTGGTATTTCATTGTGGTCGTCAGAGTGACAATTTAGAAGTTAAATTGTCATTTAATTTCTAATTAAAAAGTCAGAATTTTAAAAATTTCTAAGTATGTGAAATTAGAATAACATGAACATCATTTTCCTTTTCAACACCTCAGTGACTCACTAGTTTTCTTGCTGCTTTAAAAGGGAAAATTCCTAGTAGTTGCCATCATAGGAGGGCCTTTCCACTTGCTTTCAGAATATATTGCTCCCTGTGTCCCTGCTCCTTGAACAAATCTGGTTGAATCTTTGTGTCCTGGCTTCTACTCTTACTCTTTCTCCTATGCATGGGTTAAGGTTTTCCTGAACACACAGTGTTCACTCATGTCTCTGACATTCTCTGTGTATGAATTCTTTTACATTGCTGCTTCATCTTTTTATGTTTGTCTGGGAAGATATTTTTGTGGGACTAACTCAGATGTTTCTTTCTGATACAACTTCCTATAGACCACTATGCAAAGTTAGAGTTTTTTTCTGTGTTCCCGGTGTATATTTTATCTTTGACCCACAATTCCATTATAGACTTTAGACCTTCCTTTCATTATTTCTAATGATAATACCATTACCCAATGACTGTGACATCCCTAACATCACAGTACAAGGATCACTTAATATTGTACTCTAACCCACAGGTTAGCATCTGATAGTCAATAATTATTTTATTTCTCAAAGGAAAGAATGAGCAACATGCTTACAACATTCTGTAGTCCCCACTATGAAAATTACGTTCCTGTCTTCCACAAAATATAGAAATGAAATGCTACTCTTTACATGCATTAATTTCTGAGTTCTTCCACATTGAATCAACTAATCCGTTCCCAGCAGTGATTAATTCAACATGTACTTACACAAATGTGAAAAAGTCCATTTCTAGACTTTCAAACTTTTATTAGAGTCCATACATTTGCATAAATTTAAAGTGTACATTATTAGTAAAAATATGAATTTGGATATTTTAAGTGAGTCACTCTGAATAAGAGGGCTAAAAATCATGTATTACATTACCTCTTAAAATTCATAAGCATTTTCGTATTTTATATATGTTCAGTAAGATACTCATTTGAGTGTTGGTTTCAGGGTGTTTACAATGCTTAACAAACTTCTTAATGTTTCTTGAAATGTTTCCTCTCCTCTTTATGCAGGATTGAGCCTCCAAATGCAGGCTTATCAGGCATATGTTGGCTCTGATCCATCTTTAACTGGAACCCTGACTCAAGTTGGGACAATCAAATTCTCTCCCATAGGAAGTGGGAAATAGCATTAAGTAATCTCTTCTATTCTGGGCCAAACATTAAAGTAGGATGATAAATGTAATCTGATGTTTAAAATGCCACTTTTTAAAAAAGTAGGTCATCAGAGAAAAAATAGATACAAAACTCTTCATACTGCTCTAATTTTGCTGTGGTGTATATATCTTGCTAATGTAGTCTACGTTAGTCAATATATGCATATTACTTATTGTTTGTCTGCTATACCTAGAAACTAATTCTATATTTATCAGGATTTCTTTCATCACTGATATATATGTAGTGCCAGGAATAGTGCATGGCACCTAGAAGGTGTTCAATGAATAATTTTTAAATAAATGCATAAATATCAGTTTCAAATTTTGTTTATTTCAAAACAACAGATTTACTCCCTGGGATTTGCAATTATACTACAGACTTTTTGTTCAATTTTTGAACAGACAAAAAAAATTCACAAATATTTAGGTCTAGAATTTCAGTAATTCTTATCAGGAATCAAAAAGAAGAATATGATACATTTAAAGTAGATTTGAAATCTATAGGTCAAGAAGCTAACTAAATTCCAAGTTAGATATGTAAATTTATTCATACTTGACAACACAAATGAAAATTACCAAGTTAAAAATAATCACAATGTTTTTTAGCGGTCAAATTGCTTTTTGCATCATGAGGTAAGTAAGTTGAAAGGAAAATATACTTAGAAAATAACAGAAACAAAATCAATAAAGTGCAAAGCCAGGGCTGGGGTCTGGTTCATTGTTGGAGTGTTTGCCCAGCGCTCTTAAGGCCTTGGGTTCAATTCCTACTACCACCAAATGGCAACACTAGTGGCTGTGGAACTTGGAGTGTTGCTTAATGGCCACAGGACTTGGAGTCCTGTTAATTCCATGTCAGAAGGAGCATAGATGCTACATTCGTAGAAATCGCAAAAGCCACAAATATTCCCGTACCTGTGTCAGTAATTTTGGACTCAGTCATTTCTGTTCCTTTTTAACTAAACACAGTCACAACCACTTTTAAAATTTCAGTGACTGAATAAATAAGCAAGCAAACAAGTAGCTTCCCACGTTCCATGACTTGATAAAGTGTGATCTTAAACTTGATTAAACATAATGCTTTACTGTGTAAATTAAATAAGATTCTTCTGTGATTAATAATCTTGGTTCTTTTTTTTTTTTAACATTTCCCCCTTCTTTTTAACCGTTTTTCCCTTCCTTATTTAGAAAAGCTTTGCTTCCATTTTTTTCCTTCTATTCTCCTTTTTCCTGTTCCTTTCCTTCAATACTTCCTTCAAAACATACCTTACTCTCTCACTTTCAAATTTTACTGAGGGGATATTAATATACATTCTCTGAATATTCAATAGAAAAATACATACTTGGGCTTGATCAACTAGTGTCAGGTTCATGCTAAATAGCTCTGGGAATTTGAGTAAGTCACTAAATATTAAAACCAATTCCATTAAGTGATATTTCATAGCAATATATGTGCCTTTGTTGGATTTCACAAAGAAAAGTGTTACTTTTTTTTTTACCTTTTCACTGTCAGAGTAAGTTCGGAGGAAACAGATGTTCTTTCCAGTAGCAATTTATCAGGCAAGACCATAATAGCAGGAATTGAATGCTTTATAGTTTATTCAGATGTCACATAATCGACTATATAATCCAAACAATGAACCAATAAAGGATAGCAAAGTTATTTGTACTTACCCACTTCATAGCTGAATACACTGAGACTCATAAAGCTCAAGTAGCTTGCGATAATTCATCATACAGGATATACTCAAGAAAAATCTCCAAATTAAAGCAGGGTGTGGTGGTGCATGCCTAAATCGCAAGTAGGAGCGCAGCCTGGATTACAAAAAGGATGGGGTGGGGTATAGTTCTGATTAAGGCCCTGGATTCAACCCCACTTCATAGAAAGGCAGAGTAAAACAGGAAGGAAGGAAGGAAGGAAGGAAGGAAGGAAGGAAGGAAGGAAGGGAGGGAGGGAGGGAGGGAGGGAGGGAGGGAGGGAGGAAATATAGAGTCAGCAAAAAGAATACAGGTTTTCTCACAATGCAGCAGTTTAAATTAGCAGGAAACTCTACTCAGACTCTTTCCTCTCATTTTATTTTCACTACAGTATACTTTGTTTAATTACTTAAGACTCTTATATGTCAGGTTGTCAGTGCGTTGCGAATGAATGTTGGTGCCCTGGACCCTGTGACGTGGCTCTCTGTGATGCGCTTGACAGCCTCCCCTCCCCGTCTACCATGTTGTCTACTTTCTGTCCACAACAGTTGTGCATTTGCTTAATTTTTATGCCTCCAGAACTAGATGCCCTGAAAAGTCTCAGTGTCTTTGTGTTTGTTTCTCTTTCTTAAGATCATTTACTACCCAATCTTTGCATGACTACCTCCTGTTCAAATTTACTTCTCACTGAAATACCACATTAACACCAAGTGTCTCATATCCCTTTTCTCAAGGAGCTCTACCCAGAGGCTAAGGGTGGTATTACTGTTTGGGTTCTTCTGTGATTCTGGCTATAGGTGACATTACTTTATTTACTATGAAAATATTAACATTGCATATACATCGCCCCTTCTGTCCATACAAACTCATAATTTGACTCTGCAGATTTCTGGAGTAGAGAATTCAATCTAAGTAGCCTATAAATGAGTTATCCACAAAGTCAGAAACAAAACCAACCTTCCTTAAACCAGAGTTATAGTCAAATCAGTATCTTCACTTTACTTCAACGTCTCTACTCTCTCGCTTCCTACTTACTGCTGTGTTCCACAGAAGTTGATTTTTTTGTTGCTATCGTGATGCTGAAGCTGTCTCCTCAGTGTGATAAACATCTTGTGTCTTCATCGCAATATCCCGGAACGGTGATAATTTCTTCACCATCTTTTGTATCTCTTCCTTCCCTTGGGTTTTCCTAATGCGTGTGAAAAGTTCTCTATCCTTTGAGACAAGCCATCTCCTCATGCTGGACTATTTCATGGCGCTTGTTTTTTCCAATCCTACGCCCTTCTTTTAAATAGCTCTGAAGCCTCTCAAGTTTCTCTAGGAACCTTTTGCTGCTCTTTTTGTTATGTTGCAATTGCTCAGTATACATGAAATGATCATCTTTTTCATTGTTTGTCCGTCTCACTATCTCTCAATCTACACTGCTTGAGGGCAGGGAAATACTTTACTAATGGTATCTTCTTGATGTCTAACATTTAACTCTCAAGTGAGGAATTGAATATGCAAATTTTACACAAAATATGATGCCGTATGTAAGAAAAGAGAACTCAAATAATTTTTGGTAGCATTCTACACACATGCAGTTTAGGACTTAGGTCAGATTAGAGGAGCTATAGGAGGCAGGGATACAGGTCTGGGGCACAAGTACCTGCCTGGCAAGTGCAAGGTCCTGAGTTCAGTTTCTGGTACTAAAGACAAAAAATGTGGAGATACAATCAGACTGACAAGGACAGGAGGGAGGGTAGAAAGATTCAAAGGCTGGAGTATCTCAAAACAGAGAACTTTAATGCCCACAGCTCAGGCATGCTAGATAATGTTCTTTCTAGCTTGTATCATCAGATGTGAAAGTACTGAGAATAAATTGTTCTGTGTTATCTGTTGCAAATGCGAATTTAAAAAAATAACAAAAACCAGGATATTCAATCAATAGTATAGAGCTGCAAAACTGTGGGTTGAATTTCTTGATTCCTTTATTAACAACAAGAGCTTTTGATTAATTAGAACAGAGACCCTTTCTGTAGTGCACTTAATTAAAAATGGTTGCTCCCCATCGCCAAATCTCCACAACAGTTACTGCCATGTTCTGGGGGCACCATCAATTCCAGAGGGGGCTGTCTTGATGAGAGCGAAAGTGAGGAATCTTGGGAAGATGGGAGTTGTAGAGAAGTGAGATCCAGCAGTTCGCCTCCCGAGGATTACGAGCACTCCTTTTGCAAAGAGGAAGTGGTACAGATGCTGTGCTTTGGGTCTTAGAACTCTGATTCTTCTGTGTCAGAAATTAAAGTTCACATTCTGATTTCCAAGGAATTAATGAGGGAGTCTGAGTGTTTTTATTACAGTCCCCACTGGAATGCCTAACTTCTATTTCTTGTTCGGATCAGATATGGCCTGTTTGTATATTTAATCCTAAATTATCAATTTAGTTAGTACCTCTTAAATAGTTAGCCATCACTGAGACACTGACTTTTTTTTTTTTTTTTGTCTTGTCAACTGTTAACTACTTGGGAGAGAAGGGAAGGTGCTAATGCCTTTGTTACTTTTCCAGAAGACTTTAAAAGATAAATAGTGTAGCCTGTCTTCAACATTTGATAAAGTCCTCATTTCTCCAGTCAGCACAGGAGGGGATGAGCAATTGCTTCCTTAGCAGGGGCAATGGATAAGCCTTTAATGGTACATTTTAGGACCCTCCCCCATTCTCAGAAAAGACTCCAGCACTTAATAATTTCAAACACCTATTATGTTTTTTTTAAATTAGTGTACTAAATAATGCAGACTCCCTGTATTAAGATTTAAAATAATGATATCTCTGTGAATTTTAGTATGCAGTATCTTCATTAATGTTTCTGTTAAAGCAGAAATAATTGCCAGGTTAGGATTAGTATTTTAAAGTAACTTCTAAATATCCATAAACTGTTGATTTTGCATGTAGCTGTATGAAAACAGTATAGTAATATGGGAAATTGAAGAGAAGTAGGTACTTATGGAATTAGCAAATGTTAATTTATAGCATATTTTATTTACTTTCTGTTATTAAAAAATCTGTATAATTACACATTATTTCTTTTGTAATTTACAGGTAAAAGGTAATGTGCTGTAGTATATTGGTGCCAACATTTCAATGTGAAGTATATTATAATTTTAAGCAAATGTGTGGTGATACAGCCATGAGAAAGGGAACATGAACTTTGTCCATATAAGATTTTATACAGATAACTTTTAACTTTATAAATGTAGGTAAACATTCAAATCTTTAAAAAATACATAAGATGCTGTATCTTTTACCTGTGTATGCTAGTCTGGCCTCCTCAAGTAAATGTAATTCATTATGCATGAATCAGGCATAGATGCCTTCTGTAGTGGTAAGTAACCATCCATTGGATGTTTTACAGTGTGGATCCTTTTGAAGTAATTATAGATGAAAATTGAAAATAAAAATTCTGAGAAAAAAATTAGTAGAGTACCTGGCATATTTGTAATGCATATTTGTAATGCATATTGCCTCATTCTGGATTAACATAGGATTAGAAATCACTGCAAGCCTCATAAAAAGAGTGGTAAAAGGGGCTGTTTCCCCTGGGTCCAGTGGGAAAATAAGAGTATCACAACCTTTGTGAAAGTACTGAGATTTATCAGAAATCTCAACATATTCATCTCTTTTTGTGACAATGATTTTATTTGTGGGCATCTACATAAAGTAAGCAAGAACACTAACAAAATATTTTACTTAAAATATTTGTTTCAGCATGAGATAGCTGCAGGAAGATAAAATACATATAGTTACAATAATATTTTATATTTAGAATTATTATGATTTTTATAAATTACAATTTTAACTATAATTCATTAATTATAATTATATATTTTTATAATTCTTATGCTGCAGACAAATTGTATTGATACTTTGTCAGGGTGCAATGATTTCCGATATTAGAAAATTATCTTACCAGGTATTTGGCCCATGGAATATTAGTCAACCATTTAAAATATTTTAATTTAATATTATAGTATTTTTCAAAGATTAAAAAAGACAATGAATTTGTATGTAGAAAAATAAAAAGTTACAAAACAATGCTGACAGGAAAGGAATTATGCATGCTTTGAGTCTGGATTTATCAAAATTAACATGAAGAAAAAACAAAGATGACATAAGATATACATATAATGATAATATATAGCTTTTGTATCTAGTTTTCTGTAGTATATTTTTCTCATGAGGATGATTCTCAGTGAGAGACAGAAACATTAACAATATATGTTGATTTCAGGACAGGTGGTGTTACCTAACCATTGGGCACCCACCTGGTGTTACGTTTATTGGCATCCACTGATTTCTAAGTGAATCATGAGCAAAAGACAAACACAGGGAAGAGAAACACAGCATTTTCTATCTAGGATATCTTAAAATGAATCTCTTAAGTAGTGTGTATAACTGACTTGATACTGTGCAGAGGTTTACCGGACAACCATATATGTGTACATAAAAGAAAGTTGTGAAGAATAAAAGGAAAGATGACTTCCAGGGAATGAGAGTTAGATTTAGGAAAGGGAAGAACTGAAAGAAAGTAGGAAAAAAGAAACACTAGAAAAGAAAGAAAAAGTAGAGAAAAAGATGCTTTTAACTTAAATCTTGATAGGAAAAAACTGTAGTCATACACACTGTATATGCATAATATATGTATATTCATCATAAGTGCATTATGTCATGCCTAGAGTATGTGCATTACTCAGAATATAAGGTATCAATCAACAAATTATATTATGAAAGATAGTAGCTCCTCTCTTTCAAATGCCTTCAGCATTTACTTCTCCTGTCACATCAGTTTCTTTTGTGTGATTTTCATCTTTTTCAAAACATATAGCAATGATTTTTTAAGAGGGAGCTTTTTATGAATAAAAACATTTTTAAATTTTACATGCTTATGAGACCCACAGAGATATTTTGATATATATATTCAATGTGCAATGATCAGATCAGAATAATTATATTTCTACTTCTTGAAACTTATTTCATTTCTTTGCACTGAGAAGTTTCAAACTCTTTATAAAATATGTAGTCAATTTTTGGAAACACTAGCTACTTTAGTGTCCTGCAGAACACTAAAACATTATTTCTTTCCAGCTGTATTTTGGCAATGATATAAATATATCCTAAGGTAATTAATAAAATTTATTGACAGAGAATTTGAACCTCACTTTTTGGGTCCAGTTTTCATTAGGAAATCTGTTAAAGCCAATAATGATAATTATATTTTCCCCAAGTACTAACTACTTTAAAATTTAAGGTCATTATAAAATTTAAGACTCCTGGATGCCTACACGGAAAACACATACTTTGATAGCTATAGCATTATGGAGAATAAGATCACTGAGATTTCAATAAAAAAATCTCAATTTCTTTCTTTTTTTTTTTTTTTTTGCGGTACTGGGGATCGAACTCAGGACCCTGCGCTTGCTAGGCAATCGCTTATTCCACTGGGCTATATCCCCAGCCCAAAAATCTCAATTTCAATTCTAATCATGTGACTAAATCTAGTTGTAGATCTTTGACATAGCCTGGCTTCTGTAAACAGAATCCTCATCAAATATTGTTGAAGTTTGATGATTAAACCTGATTCAAAGTGACAGCTTGATGTAATAGTCAAGAGTAATACTTAAAAAGAACTGTGTAAGTCAATTTATAAAACCTCTATATTGCAAATCAATGCCTAGGTCTATAACCAATAAACTGGAATTATATAGTATACATTCTGAAGGCAAATGTTAACATAAGAAGAAATTATAAAAAATACTTTATGATGATTATGAGAATAATTATTTCAATAGTGTTGATTTTACAGTATGTATTTTTAAAAATAATACAAGTTTGTGATGACAAATTTTCTAGGTACTGAAAATTTCTAAGACATAAATATTAGACATTTGTTTGGACTATTCTAAATTTAACACTGAAAAACAGTATTGTATGTATATCAAGAGCACTGCCAAGTCATGAGAAAACATTTTAAAAAAGAAAAAAATATATATATGCAAATTGTTGCCCTTTTTCTGATGAATTAGTAAGAGGGTGCCCCCTCTGATTTCTAGACTCACGAATTACCAAACCTAAACCAAGTGGCATAAAGCACCCCAATAGCACGAAATGAAATCAAAGCAGTAATTGAAAACTAGCAAGAAGGAAATTCCAGGGCTTGCTAGATTTACTGCTGAAATCTGTAATACCTCTAAGAGTGTCATAACACCAATATTCCTCAAACTCTTCAATGAATGTGAAAGAGAAGGAGAGCTGCCACACACCTGTGAAAACCAGGATAACTCATCATAAAGCCAGACAAAGACCCAGCTACAAAGAAAACTACAGGCCAATTTCCTTTATGAATACAAATACAAAAATATTCAATAAGTTATTTTCAAATAGAGTGCAACAAATCATCAAACCATTAAGTGTCATTGCCAAGTAGGTTTCATCCCAAGGTTGCAAGGATGGTTCAACATACACAAATCAATAAATATAATAAACCTCAAGAACAAAAACAAGAGCAAAACTACAGGAACATATCAATGGATCCACACAAGTTTTTATTAAAATACAACCCTCATTCATGATAGAAACCCTGCAGAATATAGATATAGAAGGACTTTACCTGAATTTGAAAGAAGTCATTTATAACAAACTAGCTACCAACATTATATTAAATGGGGAAAAAATTGCAAGGATTCCATCTAAAATTAGAAATGAGAAAAGCATGCCCACTATCATGACTTCTGTTCAACACATGACTCAAAATATTCGCCAGACCAATCAGCCAAGAGAAAGTAATAATTTGGATATGTATAGGAAAAGAAGTCAAATAATAATTATTTGAAAATGACAGGATCCTCTCCATAAAGATGTAAAGCATTCCACCAAAGCGCTCTTAAAATCAATAACCAAATTTAGTAATGTATGTAGCAGGATACAAACCCTGCATACAAATATCAATAGTGTTCCTCAACATCATTAATACATTCACCAAGAAAGTAGCACCACTATCCCATCCACAATAGCATCAAGAAAAATGAAATACCTAGGAATTAACCTAAACAAAGAAGTAAAAAACTATACAGCAAAAACTGGTATAGTCTGCAAATGGAGATGGAAAAGGACATCAAAAAACTGAAAGATAACCCCTATTCCTAGACTGGCAGAGTCAGTGTCATCAGATTGGCCATATTCTAAAACTGATACTGAGATTTAATTCCACTCCATTCAGGATACCAGCAGCATGCCTCATAGTGCTAAATAAACCAATCCTAAAAATCGTACAGAACCAGAGGACACCCAGAATGGCCAAAGCCATACAGGCAAATCAGACAGCATCACAATACCTAACTTCAAGTTATGCTACAAATTTAAGACATTTATAGGAAAATATATACACTTGGAGAACATAATGTTATGTGAAAAAAATCAGAATCATAAGCTTAGATACTACATGGTTTCTCACGTTTGAGTAATCCAATGTACAAATAAGGACCAAAATACAAGACAGTAACAGGAAACAGGTAGAGAGATGCAAAGGGGGAGGGGATCAAGAGACTGAAGGTGGGGGAGGGGAAGAGGAAGGCAAAAGGGTTTAACAAGAGTCCTGTAGATGTACCAACTACACAATGAATGTAAACGTTAGGTATGTCAAACATGAACTGAAGGAAACAAAAGCAATGATAATGAAAATGGAAAAAAGGATCTATAGCTGGAGAAAGGGAGGGAGATGGGCAGCGGAAAGGGCATAACAAGAGTCAAGGTGTGTTAAATTCGTGTACCTTCTCCCTAAGCTGAAGGGTAACATCGTGCACTGCAAACATGTGCCAGTTTCTATAAAGGATAATCATCCTTTCTACCACTGGGTACTGGATATTGTACATGAAGTCACTGTTGAGGAATGAGACCAGAGAAAAACTTTAAAAGTTATAAATATTGCAAAGCAGCAGATATGTATCTTTACATGCAGACAAGACTACATTGTTCAAAGAGAACCACTAAAATAGTACTTCTAGAACTAAGGAATGCATTTAGAAAGTTTACAAAATATATTGTTAACATGCAAAATTTGTCCTGTTTATTAGTGGTGGACCACTGTAACTTGGAATCTGAAAACAAAACCATATAATTTATAATAGTGCTAAAACCATTATATATATATATATATAAATTTAACAAATAGATGAGACATTTGAATGGTACCAGTTTAAAATTGAAGACAAAAATCAAAGGAAATCTAATGAATTAGATATAATATATGATTGTGGATTAGAAGGCTTTATTAAGATGTTATTTTTCTTAAAATTACAAATTCAGTGCAATTCAATACAGTTCTCAAAATCTCAGAAAGAAATTTCATACAAATCAGCTGTTCCTCAAATTTATGCAGAAAAACAGAAAAATTATAATAGTCTAGATAACTATGAAATAAGAAGACGGGAGCGTGCTCACTACATAAATACAGCGCTGTAAGATTCCAATAATCGAAGAAGTTTACTGAAGGAAAAGGAAATGTGAAGTGTGCCCCAAATAGCAAATTGTGCACACAGCCTCTAACGTATGGCCTATGCATTAATTTTATACTTTTAAAACTTTTACAGTTTGAAAGCTTTGACGATAAAAAGTACAAAGCAAAATATTAAGCCTACAAAGCCAAAATATGTACAATACTACTTTGCAGAAATAGTTTGCTGACTCATCGTGTATAATAGAATACATACACAGATCAGTGACAGTAAATAGACAATCCAGGGATGGGTATACTTATAATCAACTGTTCACAGGCATTGTGCAATCACAATTCAATGCACAGAGGGTAGTTGTTAATTCATTCTGGGTTTGTTTTTGCAAATACTCCTGGACCCACATATAATACACAAAGAAGAAACCTATATCTATATACCACAGGACATATGAAATTAGATCAAACTTTGTAATAGGCCAAAATGTAAAACAAAATCTAAACAATTTGTAGAATAAAATATTTCCTGATCTGGGTTTATATAAATATGACTTGAATAAAATATCAAAAGCACAAGAATAAATGATAGATTGTTTTTCAGATGTTTGTAAAAAGGAGAGGTGAAACACAAAGTAAGGGAAGGTATTTCAACTCATCTGTGTGATAGAAGACATACCCTGAATACATAAAAACACCAATGGAGAAAGAGAATGGGGTACAGTGTTACTTGACATACATTGCTGGAGGGAGTGCACAGCTGGAGAGCACACTAGACACCTCCTTAGTAGCATGAGCAGAAACAGCTTCACACTTTCTGAACTAATCAGCAATCACTGGATCAAATATTTTGCAACCTATTATATTAAATTAAAAATAGGTACAGACATAGATCTAGACATATTAGGAATGTTGTCAAGAAAATTTCTATACATACTGACATCAAATTTACTTCTCATTTATATTAATATTATTCTTAGATTTAATGCTATATATGCACATATATTACATATATGTGTATATAATTGGTTCTGGCTCTAAGAAACAAGCATAAAGCTTAAAGATATTCTATTGCTTGGACTTGAAACGTCTGGACTTGAAATGTTTGGACTTCAAAACTGATTTGCTCAAAGACTGGTTGTAGCTAATATATATTTTAGAAAGTGATTGGATCATGAGACAACGAATCATGATATGTCAGTATGTTTTGCTTAAGAAACACCTCACCTAGAGGATTAGCGAAGCAGATTAGTGGTGTATCTGCATGGGTCGAGAAGGCAGCGCCCTGGGGAGCACCTGTGCTCCCTCGTCCACGCTTCTCTGGCGTGACCCCTTACTCTGCCTCCAGACCACCACGGTGCCAACTTTATTTTATGTTATTTCTGCCTCAGAGCCAGCTGATCATGGACTGAATCCTCTGAAACGTAAGTTATATCAAACCTTCCCTCCTTTATCAGTATCAGGTACTGTGCTCAGCAATAAAAATGTTGAAAAACAGAAAATTGGTAGCTGAGAAGTGGGGAGCTTTCTGTGATTGTCCTTGATCATGTGATTGAGATGTCTTTGGAAATAATTTGTGAGCGGAGTTTGGAAAGATTTAGAGATGTTGGGTACAAAAACGCCTCAAATCTTGGAATCCAAACTTGGTCGATAATACGGGTTAAAGTTCAGAAGACCTGAATGCTGCTAAGTTTGCAGACTACAAAGACTCGGTTCAGGAGGTTTCAACTGGAAATGAGAACTTAATTGCCAAGTAGACTAGAGGTCACGTGTGTTATATTTTCCCAAAAAGTTTGTTTGCATTCTGCCCATGTCCTCAGCCTTGGCAAGAGGGTGCATTTAAAGGCATCAGACTAATTAATCAATGGGAAAAAAATTAAGGCAGGTCAATGTTCCCCAGTGATGTGGATACTGTAGTTTACTTTTAGCCAGAGAATGAAAATCAGGCACAACAGGCCGAACCAAAAGATGTGGAAAAATTTGCTGGTGGCTAAAGGAAAGTATATGTAGAGTTGGCACCAAAAGAATTATGGTTGATAAAGACAGTAGTGTCATTAAAAGGGAGCAGAGTACTTTGCTTATGGACAAGGACGAAGGTGCCTTTAGAGTATCTCAATAATTGCAAAATCCCAATCCTCTCAACCTCAGATATGCAAAATTGTAATACTTTCGGTTGAGAAATCCTTGGGATCTATGCTCAAGAATGACCTCCTAGAGTCCCCTGGGATTCATTTTGCTGTATTCAGCCATCCAAGCATGCACAGGCTAAGAGAATATGCCTACTGCCTCTTACAGAGAGCAGACCTTGGCTTTGTCCAGATGATATTTCCTTTACTGAAATGTGGATGTAAGATTTATGGGGCCAGAATGGTTTTCACTCAGAGTTTCATTGGAAAGGCCCCAAAATCAGGCAAAGAGCTACTCAGAGGGCAATTCATGAAGCTACGAGAGTAATGCTAAAGGAGCAATGTAGACCCCAGGATGCTGGAGATGAAACAAATGTGGGATGTATGAGGAAAGCGATTGATCATGGGTGGAGTCTGCTGTGAGCCCTACCCAGGCCTTGTCGCGGTCTGGGAAGTTTATAGTTGTAATCCACTGGAGAAGTGATTAGAATCCTAGACAGTTAATTCCAATCTACCTCTCCCAGTGCAGGACATGGTGAAAATAAAGACACTGAGGCATATTTGTAGTTGTGAGGAGCCCAGGCTGCTAAGTCCAGGTAGGGTGATGGATAACCCAGGGCCAAACCCAGGTTTTATTAATTCATCAAGAAGGGAGTGGCTCAGAGACCAGTGACTGTCCTTGTGGTGGGAAGCATGTGAGTGCTGTGAGCTGGACCAGGTAGGAGACCTGAAGTCAGCTCTGCAATATGCTGAGAGAGCGATATGCAAAAAGAGTAATCTGTGTAACATGATTTGGGACAGTATCTCATGTTTGGGGGTCAGTGCTTCAGCTCTGATGTGTAATTATTTGTGCCCTGATATGTCATGGCCTCTTTCTCAAGGCTCAATCCCAGGGGACAGCATGGAGTGTGGCTCTCCCTCCTGTCCAGCTCACACATGGTTTGGGGAGTTATGGAGTAGGACAACACTGATCTGTAACCTTGCTTCAAAGACTGCACATCAACACCTCAGCTACCTCAGCTAAACCAGCTGGCATTGCTTTACACTAACTGAGAGGGTAAGGAAAAGTCCTAGCAAGCTCAGTGCACATCAATACACTAAAATAGGACCAGATTTAGCTAAATGGAGATAATAGCTCTTCTTTCAAGAATCTTCCAGGTGGTCCTCCACAGAGTCAGCTCCAGACAGAGGTTCTATGGATTGCAAATAGTCATAGAAGCAAAGCCCTCTAGAACTTGGAACTGAGATTTTACCACTATGTGCTCCAGATGCTGGATATGGAGTTAAAGTACTTAATGTTTGCCCAAACAGGATTTGGTCTTACGGTGTTCCAATTATTTTCTATCCTTCTGTTCCTCTCTTTCGAAATGGAATTTGCCCTGTGCCATTGTAGCTTGGGATTTGTAATTTTTCTTTCATGTTTACAGAAGGTCACACCTAAAAGCTTACACTGAATTTCAGAAAAGACTTAGATTTGAACTTCTAAAAAAATCATGCACATATTGAAACAGGAGGGACTATAGGATTTCGGTGCTTATGGGATATTTGTGGTAGGCAGAATAATAAAGAGTTATTATTCTCTCTTTCTTGAAATTAAGTATGTGCTTTGATGTGAAGCTGACGAGGGTGTAGTTGTAACTATTAATCTTAATATGTGAATTTCATTAGATAAGGATTCGCCTTACAGATTAGTAGAACATACATCTTGGTAAGTCTAGAGGGGTCAAGGCGGTGGAACTCTGTGTATTGTACATGGCCTCCAGTCTGTTCCTCTCTGGTGCTGTCCCCCTGCTCTGTTTCCTGGTCAGCAGGTACTGAGCAGATCTTCTGTACCACGTGCTTCTACCATTACATATCTGTTTGGAGATCTGCCAACCGTGTACTTAGTGCCATGAGCTATGTGTTTTCCTGCCCTTGTTCTCTCACTTGCGTTGAATTTACCATTCTGAGCCCCGGCCATCGAAGTGAGCGGCAGTTCTCCACCACGGCTGCCCAAGGAAAACCTAAAGAAATGGGGCTGGAGAGCCCGAAGTGACCTTTCCCCTAAAGTTGTTTTTCTCAGATGTCTGGCCTTAGTAAGAAAAGCTGACTAACACACCATCAAAGCTCTTAATCAAAAGATTTTCTTAAGAGGTGAGTCAGCATAACTATCATTTAGATTAGAGAAGAACAGCTTGGAACACAGTGCTGAAATAGATTTAATACTATTTTGTATGTGGCCACACATTCTCTGGGGCCTTGCTACATGAGTGCCTTTGAGAAGTCATACACAATTTAAGGAATCTCTTCTGTGTTATGAACAATGGTTAAATCCATCACTAATATATAAAACTACTTGCATGGTTAATTTTATACCTCAGTGACATGTTTCTGATTTTCTGATTTTATAATATAGAGAAAAGATCTGTGTTTCTTTTTAAACTTAGACCTAGCCTCCCTCTGTGACTCGTGTAATATTTTACTTTTGAACTCAATTTTGAGTAAGAGACAACATGCCAGCATGTTGGGTTTTGTGTTCTCAAGGACATGACATTTTGTTAGTCCTGTTGTAGTGCACTCTGAGAGTTTTGTGAAATAGTCTTTCATTTCTGGGTCACTGGTTGACACTGTGATCATTAGTGAAGTAACTGTCAAAACTTACCCGAAAAAAATAAGAAAAGAAAACCTTTCAATCAAATGCGTTTTTGTTGAATGGAAGAAAAAGGAGTACTGACACAGGTCACCACCACCATAGAAGGGCTCAGAATGTTGTCATTCATGTCATTAGTCACACTACGGCCATCACAACTTTTACTCTCACTGCACTGTACACATCATGAACTCAGCTTTTCTATATGGTAGAAACACTTTGTTTGAAATGGTTATTATGTATAATACTCAATGAAATTTAGTTTTAAATGATTTCCTATCCAGAGTAAGAAGATGAACTTGACAGAAATAACAAGTTTAAGACAAGTAATAGACTGAGCTGCTCAGCATTAAAATAAAAGAAGATGTAAACTCTTAACACTAACAACATTTATTATATTATTATCAAAGGTCCTCATATGCTAACAGCATTCAAAGAGGAAGAAGAAATGAATGAAGTTAACTGGGCAGTTATACTGACGTAAAAAGACATGTTAGATGGTTATATCAGTATATATTTAATACTGAGAATAACTTTTATGAGTTGTGGAGTATTACCAACTTAGAAATTAATGTTACATCAGCCACATCCATTTTTATATTTATTTTTATAAAATTAAATTAATATTTTGCTCGTTTGGTTGAAATGAATATTGAGTTTTGCTTGCATTTACTTTGGGTTCTCATAAATATGAATAAAATATGGACTCAGAGTTAGGGTGCTTCTGCAATAATCTAGTTCTCATAAAACTTATGTGGAGGAGGAAAAAGGCAAAACTGTAAACTTTATGTAGCGTTAACTAAACATTTTCAAACCTATTAGAGATACTACAAAGAGAAATTTATTTTCAACACAGAACTAGGAAAGATTTCTATAGACTTATCTTTAATTTCATCACTGATGCTAAAGCAAATATATGAATGAATGTCGCACATGGTTAAACGTGTTAAATAAAAACTGGTTTTTAGAGAAGACCTTAAATTGCAAACTAACATAGATTAATAAAATAAATTTTACTCATTGCAAAATGATAAACTCCATTTAAAACTTTCATTTTTGTATAAATATTTTTTCAAGTTTAAAAAATGTTTTCTAAGAAAAATTTGAAGCATTTCTCTGAATTTCTTGATTGGTATTTCTCAATTGAGACTAAAACGAAAAAAAAATCATTTCAATATGTGAGAACCATGTTTTTTTTTTCTTTACATATTAAGGAAAGTAAATCTCTGTGGCCATTTTCCTTATCATGCAGTGCCCAATCATTTGCTACAAATTATTTACAAGGTCATATATTTTAAAACTTATATTTTATATATTTCATATATTTTAAAATTGGGAAATAATCCTAGCTGGCTGTCCCTCAGACAAAAGTCTTCTATCTAGAACATACAAAGAATTAAAAAACATGTACCTGTCCAAATTCAAAGACGCAATCCAGAAATGGGCATCTGAGATGAATACACACTTCTCAGATAAAGAAATACAAATGGCAAATAAATATATGAGAAAATGTTCCACATCCTTTGTCATTCGAGAAATGCAAATAAAAACAACCTCGAGATTTCATCTCACCTCAGTAAGACTGGCCAGTATGAAAAAGTCATCCAATAACAAATGCTGGTGAGGATGTGGAGAAATAGGGACTCTATTACACTGCTGGTGGGAATGCAGACTGGTGCAACCAGTGTGGAGAGAAGTTTGGAGATTTCTCAGCAAACTAGGTCTAGAGGTTCCATTCAAACCAGCTATTCCCCTTCTGGGTATTTTCCCAGAAGATCTGAAAACATCATATCACTCTGATATATGTGCACCCATGTTTATAGCAGTGCAATTTGTATTTTTTTTTTTTTTTTGCGGTACTGGGGATCAAACTCAGGACTCTGCGCTTGGTAGACAAGCACTTATTCCACTGAGCTATATCCCCAGCCCCTAGCAGTGCAATTTGTAGTAGCTAAAATGTGGAAGCAACCAAAGTGTCCATCCACAGAAGACTGGATTAAAAAATTGTGGCATTTTTATATAATGGAATATTCAGCTATAAAGAAAGACAGCTTTGGGGACTTTGTAGGCAAGTGGTCAAAACTGGAGTCCATACTTATAAGTGAAATAAATCAGCGGTACATGTGCAGGCAATGTATTGTATCACTGGTGTAAGAACCTGAGGGTGGGAATATAAACTAAGAGACATGAAGGAAATCTGTTCAAAAACAAAGAACAGATGGGACGAGGGAAAGAAGAAAAGAAAGAGACAAAAATGTATGTATGTATATATGAATATACATATATGCAGGAGGGCTAACATGGTTCTACTATTGTATTATATCACTTAATACTAAGGAATAATTGATGACGGGTTATTTGATCAATCTTTTATGTCTGTATGTGTTATCCTGAACACACACTTTGAAGATATCCATATGCAAAGCAGCAACTATTGGTGGTTTTGTTTTTTTTTTTGTCTTTGGTTTTTTGCTTTTTGTGTTTTTCTGTTGTTGAGAGGATTAATTGTCTGACCAATTTTGCATGTCTGTATCTGGGTTCATATATATACACTTCGAAGATATCAATAGGTAAAGCAACAACCACTGTTGAGTCCATGTCACCTTGTCTGTGAATCAGTTTTGATTGTAATATTTTTAATGCTAATTTGTGTCTGTTTGTTAATATGTTTTTGTGCTTTTATTTTAAAAAACAAAAACAAAAAACTTATGCTGTAAGTATACTGATATTGATGCTAAAATTAAAAATAACTTGATTTTATGGTATCTAGTGCCCTTAATTTTTATATGATTTTCAGGCCACTAGTTTTCATTTCTGACTCCTCCACACCATTACTGCTAAAAAAAATAAACATTTTCAAGCAGGATAAATAGCACATGGTAAGTACTAGATTAAATACTTGACTAATTTTCTTTTACATTTCTTCTAGAAACCTCTTGTAACTCTGTAGTTAATGTGCTACCCAGAGGCTTCTGTTGTCTCCTACTTTGTCTCTTTGAGCTTCTGCTTTCTTTGCACAAAACTTTTTAAAAATGTGATGGCCTCTGAATTTGGACAGGTACATGTTTTTTAATTCTTTGTATGTTCTAGACAGAAGACCTTTGTCTGAGGGACAGCCAGGTAGGATTTTTTCCCAATTTGTGGGTTTTCTTTTTACTTTGCTGGTGATTTCTTTAGATGTACAAAAACTTTTCAGTAGGATGAGGTCCCAATTATTGATTCTTTGAAGTGTTTCCCTTGCAGCTTCATTCTTGTTCATGAACTCTCTGCCTACTCCTATGTCTTCAAGATTTTTACCTACTTTCTCTTCCAATAGCTTTAGAGTTTCTGTTTTAATGTTTTTTTTAAATAAAAGTACAAAAACATATTGACAAACAGACACCAATTAGCATAAAAAATAGTACAATCACAACTAATCTATAGACAAGGTGATATGATCTCAACAGTGGTTATTGCTTTATCCATTGATATCTTCGAAGTGTAAATATATAAGCCCATATACAGACATGCAAATTTAGTCAGACAATTAATCCTCTCAACAACAG
>PVLD010021534.1:0-31238 GCA_004027595.1 Dinomys branickii
TGTTGAGAGGATTAATTGTCTGACTTATTTTGCATGTCTGTATATGGGTTCATATATTTACACTTCGAAGATATCAATGGATAAAGAAATAACCACTGTTGAGACCATTTCACCTTGTCTATAGATTGGTTGTGATTGTACTATTTTTTATGCTAATTGGTGTCTGTTTGTTAATATGTTTTTGTACTTTTATTTTTTTTAAATAAAAAAAAGAAGAAAAAAAAAAAAAGACTTCTCTCGCCTGCTCAAGGTCTTGCTCCCCATAAGACTGTGAACTCTATCAGGATAGCGACTGGTCTGAGTCACTGCTATAGTTTGGAGTTTGGATGTCCTCCAAAGGCCCGTATCTTAAAGGGTTGGTCCCTAGGGAGGTACTCTTGAGAGGTGGCAGAACCTTAAGGAGATGGGGCCTTATGCAAGGTCTTTAGGTCATTGAGAGCATGTTCTCTAAGGGAATTGGGAGACCCCATCCCCTTCCTCTCCCTCTCTTCCACTTCCTGACCCTGAGGTGGGTGGTTTCACCTCACCATGTGCTCCCATCATGATACACTGCCTCACCACAGGCCCAAAGCCACACTGCCAAGTGATCAAGGACTGAGGCCTGCAAAGCTCTGGGCCAAAATAAACGTTTTCTCTTTATAAGTTTATCACAGCTCTTTCATTGCAGTGACAGAAAGCTGGCTAACACACTCACCTCAGTGACGGGGGATGGGTAGTGACCTAGTGACTCCCCTGCGCAGGGCTCCTCTTGTACAAGACTGTGCTTGAGACCCCTGTATTCCTCTTCCCTTAAACACAAGAAAACTCTTCACTTTCCTCAAAGTCTTGCCTTGTCTTCTTGTCCTTCCTGAGAATCCAGGCACCAGAGGCCAAGGCCTACTACATCTGTCCCTGCTCTCACCACAGGCCTAGAGACTCAGGGCAGCCAGCAGATACTTGAGGAAACGTATTGTAACAGACTGTCCTCAAATCCCAGCTCGGCCTCTTTCCTCCTTTGCGAGCCTGGGCCGTTCACTGGGCCTCGGGGACTCCGGCGTCTCTGTGTCCCATGGGCATGGGCATGAGGACAGCTATCTCCTTCCCTGGATTCCTGTGAGGGGCACATGGTGAGGGCCGATGCATCTGAAGTGCTCTAAAGCATGAGCTGCCATTCTTACCCTTACTCTGCGTTCCTGGATTCTCATCTATAAAATGGACAGGTAAAGATACAAATATGTCAGTGGTATCAGTAGATTTACCTTATATATTTTAGTCATGGTTAAAACTGCCCATCAGAATTAAACAAAAACAAAATGAAAACAAATCCCAGTAATTCTTATCTCCAGCAGCAGTCATAAAAATTTAAACCAGGCAATGTATTTGAAGCACTTAGTACAGTACATGACTTATTGTAACAATTCATACCTCATCTTCCACTACTCTCCAGCTCTCACACTGGCTCCATCCACACTGGCTTATGAATGCGAAAGCTCGTTTCTGCCCCAGGCCCTTTGCACATGCTGTCTCTAAGGCCCAGATCAATGCTTTAACTCAGTTCTTCCCAGGCATGGCTCTTTCAGTTTTTAGGGCTTGGCTTTCTTTACTACTCATTAGCTCTCACAAATCAGTCTGTCTATGCCTTTTCCAATTTAACACCCTGGAATTATAAGGTACATGGTGGTATTGTGGTTTGTATGTTCCCTCGCCTGCCCCACACCAGAACCACAGCTTCCTAGGAGTGCATGCGTCTGTCCAGTTCCTGCTGCTGTCTCTCTCCCCGCCACCCTGCTGTGACCTGATGGAGACTGCAGCCTGGGCCTGACCCCAACAACACAGAGCATGTGAGCACCCCAAGCCCTCCCTCCCCATCCGCCTGTTCCCAAAAGGGCACTGCACGGGGCAGCATGGAGCCCAGGCCTCACCTCTGCTGTCCTTGCATGTCCACTGTGGTCTGTTCAGAACCAGGCGCCACCTAAGGGTGAAAGCAGCTGTGATCATTTGCTGAGTGGCCATGGGGCTGGGTACTGGTGGAAGGACCCTGAGTGCTCTCTGTCAGCCTATGAGGCAGGTGTCGCAATCCTTGATGGGGAAACTGAGGCACAGAGCCTTTGGCAGCTGCCCTCCACAACTGTGCAGCTCCCAGCTGAAGAAGTGAATGTTTGATCCGGAGGCCGGCTCTGAGCAATGCCTGGGCAGGTCTCCTGTGCTCCCAACAGTTTCGGGAGCAGGGCCACCTCGACACCTTGGTACACAGAAAGATGGCCTCCAAAGATGCCTGTGTCGTACATCGATCACCTAAGTTACCCGCCTGGCAAGGGAGGCTGCAAGGAGGCCAGAGTCAGCGGCAGAACTGGAGGCCACTTCTAACACGCCGGGAGCAGATCATGAGCCTAGGAACGCAGACAGCCTCCAGCAGCTGGCAGGATCCAGGCAGCAGGTCCCTGCTGAGACCCCCCAGGAAGAAGGCAGCTGCCGACAGCTTGACTGTTGCCAGTGAGATGTGTGACCCACAGCACCAGCTGGTAATAATCGTGTGTTGTTTAAGACCAGCCCATGAGTGGTAAGGTGCAAAAGAAGCCAGAGGAAAATATATAGGTTCCGCTCACACTGGGCATGTGTCCCGTCACCCCCGCATCCCCAGCTGCGCTGTCCTGACCCCTGTAGCCCAGGTCACGGTGGTTGGCATACAGCAGGCATCCAATAATGGCCCAGTGGATGTGGTTCAAGGACAGGAGTGAAATTCACGGAGACTAAAAGCGGAGGGACAGGAGAGGACATGGGGCAGGGTGGCAGGAATGGAAGGGGGCAGGATGCTGGCAGAGCGCCCCCAATGCCAGCCACAGGGTGCTGCAGAAAACCCAAGTCCTGCAGACGGAATGGTCCCCCGCCCAGCCAGTCCCTTCTATTCCACACAGGCAAATGTCTGGACCAAGGTGGCTAGCCGGTGGCTAAGACACGATGAGAAATGTCGTCGCTTGACGCCTGGTCAGCGTTGCTGCTGGGGTTTTGGCCGGCATCACCCACCTGAGTGGTGAAGTCATCTCTAATCCGGGCACCAGGCATGACAGCACCCCCGACAGGGTGGGGGCTGGGAGTCAGGAGCAGGTGGGCTGTGGGCGGCCTCGAGCTGACCGAACAGCTCCCCCTAGTGGAGGCCAGGATGCAAAGGGAACCAGAGAGCCAGCCCTGCCAACTTGGGACTTTGGGCAAACTCTCCTCTCCGAGCCTCAGTTTCCCATCCAGGGACCCCAGTGGGGCTGCAAGCTCAGTGCTGGCTCTGGCGTGCTTACCTTCGAGGCTGCCCAGCCTCATCCTGTCCCGAGCTGGGGCCCCGGCTCCCCAGCAAGCTCAGCTCCTCCCAGGCTCCAGCCTAAGGCAAGGCCACAGCAGCCCAACCTACCTCCCAAGGCTCAGTGACAGGTGTGTCCCCACCTGCCTTGACCTTTGCCCCACCCCGCTTACCTGCCAGCCCACCTGAGCATCCAGCCTACTTGCCCTGGGGTCCTAACAGCAGAATCAGGGCCTTAACTGGGTGCGGGGCTTGGATTACTCTAAGCAGAAAGAAACCAGGCCTCGATGGCCCAGTCGTTCCCCCCCCCCCACCGCCCCAGTTCCCCATCAACACCCGGCCCGGTTCTCCTCTTGGACTCTCTGTGTCCACGCCTCCCGGGACCACAATCTTGGAGCCTAGTGCCCCACATCCCGCCCTAGACTCTCTGCTCAGGTGGCTGAGCCCTTCCACTTCTCTCTACCCCAACATCTTGGTACCCATGAACTCCAGACACTGCCCAGCTCCCCAGACTGCTCCAGTCTCATCCCATCAAGAAGTTTACAAAGAAGTGAATCCTGACACAAAATCCAACGCACAGAGAGGGTCAGCAGTTGCCTGGAGGTCACACAGCAAAGGCATGGCACGCTAAAATTCAATATCTTCACTGAGATTCTTCCTCAGCATCCCTACCACCTCCTGGCAACCTCTGCCAACAGTCTGAAGGGCAGGGAGAGCAGCCAGGCCCACTGACCAATGTCCGAGACCGCAGGGATGCTATTCTTTCCTCCAGTGAGCTCCGCCCACCCTGTGCCAGATTTAGCCATTTAATGCAGCCGGGCCTGCTCCAGCCCTGCCTCTGAGATTAGCTCTGGAACAGGGCTTTGAATGCCTGCCCGGAGACACTCAGCTTAAAACACCGGGAACCAGAAAAAAAAAAAAAAATCGACCACATTTAATGGAGCCGTCAGCGGGCGGGTCTGAACCGTCCATTATGCGGCCCTGCCCGCCTAGGGATCCCAGCCACGTGGCCTCCTGACCACAGCATTAAGGCGACATTAGCCCACAGGCCAGGCTGGGGGAGGAGCCGCCTCCCTGCCTCCCCCAGGGCCTAAAGCCCAGAGCCCAGACTCTTGGGGCCCCTCCCCCGCTGCAGGGCAGCAGGCCTCCCAGCAGGAGTGCGCCCCTTCCAGTGTCAGGATCCTGGCTCAGGCACTAGCCCTTCTGGTCCTAAGGCTTAGGACCTGCGAACAC
Source organism: Dinomys branickii (assembly GCA_004027595.1). Taxonomy (NCBI): domain Eukaryota; kingdom Metazoa; phylum Chordata; class Mammalia; order Rodentia; family Dinomyidae; genus Dinomys; species Dinomys branickii. The sequence goes on from PVLD010021534.1 coordinate 4,502, forward strand.
TGCCTGTCTGACCCACAGCAAGCAGAGACAGAATGCATCAGGTATGCCAGGTGCTGCTTTCTTTTTACTGTTTCAAAATTCCCCTGCATCCTCAAGATGCACCCTAGGTAACAAAACCGAGGAGGGGAGGTTCAGGAGCCAGGAAGGCTGGAGAGCACCAGCCATGGGTGCTGGGTCCTCCCAAGAGGTTCGGGCCAGTAAATGCTCTGAGAAGTCCTGCTCCCAGCTGGGTTTTCTTTCATTCTCTGCCTGCGCTTCCTCGATTACAGAACCCTCCCCTTCTCTTGGCAGAACATCCGAGACCCTGCTGGGGGACTAGCATCCCAGGGAACACCCTTTGGGAAATGACACATTGAGTGTCTGATTCCTGCTCCTTTTCCCCTAGTTCTATCTACCATCAGAGGCTCCAGTTACCAGGCTGGCTGGAGACTGTGGTGAGAGTTAGGGCTTTCAGGTACAAGGGGATCTACAGGTTAGAGGGACAGGCTCACCCAGAATCAAGGGAGAAGACAGGGACCCAGGGCTCGTTTTGAGGGCAGCAGATGCTGCCTGGTGAGATGAGTGTGTGGGGTATCCTCTAGCCCCATCCTGCTTGAGCACAGCACCGACTTGGCATGGAAGAAAGGGTCAACGCCCTTGAAGGAGCTGTTGCTCAGAGCGCAGACCCGGAAGCCCTGCTCCATGGAGATCACCTCTGCAAGCTCACAGGTGGCCCAGGTCCCGGAGGAAGCCCCAGGCCAGATACTGAGAGACCCAACTTGTACTCAAGCCTTTCCTTCAGTCACCCAGGGAAACCCTTGGATCTCCCTGTGCTGGCGGCCAGTCTGAGCCTGAGATTCCCCATTGCCGGGACATGCGCTTCCTCCTGCCCTCCCAGGAATTTGGGCTGATGGTGACAAGTGTCCCAAGACACAGGCAAGGTCTAATAATCCCCTTATCTGGCCTGGCCCTGTGCAAGGTGCCAGAGCCGCAGTTTACCCCCCACACCATCACGCTTGTCCTCCCAAGGCCCTGCATCAAGGAGGAACACTTTGGTAAATACAGACCTGCCCGAGGCAGGAGCAGCAGTGGGGAAGGCCTCCCAGTTCCTGCTGTGTGGACTTTCCTGGGTCCAGGACTCATCTGTGTGACAGACTGCACTTTTCAAAGGCAGCCACCAGCAGAACACCCCCTTGACGTGCTCTTCTCACACTGTGACCGTGAGCTTCACACTCCCTCCCTTGATCCCGGATAGGCCTGAGGTGACTGAAAGGTGACACTCTGCAACTTTGGAGCCTCGGTCATCTAAACCTACGCAGCTTCTTCTTGGGCCTTCAGGGTCACTTTCTCTTGAACCAGACACCGTGCTCTGCAGAAATGCAGGTGTTTAAAAAAAGGAAGCCCAGGTGACATGGAAAGGCCATGTCACAGGCCCAATTGAGGACCCAGCAGACACCAGCCTCAACTGTCAGACATAAGATTCAGGAAGCCTCCATGGCTACTCTGTCCTGGCACAATCTGACCACAGCTGGGGAGAAGCCTCAGCATAAACCGCCCAGCTAAACCCAGACTTGCTCTGAGCAGAGATGGTGACGAGATGGTTCTGGTTGCCTAAATGGTTCCTGGGTTTGAGATGACACCTAGTACAGTAGCAGACCATCAGAACATGTGGCAAGCAGCTTCTGTAGGGGCCTGCCACACCCAGGGTGTCCCTCTCCCTTCTGGCCCTCACTAAAGCATACTCTCAGCTTCCTGTCATCTGATAGTGACTCACTAACCGGCTGAGACATTGCCAGGACCGCACCTGCTTGGGTCTGGGGACAGAGGGACACTCTCGGCTGTGCCCCTGACACCTCCTGTCACAACGTATCTCCTGAAGACTGAGGAAGTGAATACCAGTATATCAACGCTGGTTCATGAATTATGACAGTTGTTCCATACTAACGTGTCACAATAATAATAAGGGAAACAATAATTTTCAAAATAATTCTGTAATTCTAAAACTGTTCTTCAGTAAAAAAATTTAGAAAAATAATCTATTTCTACTTCACAAGAGTTACTCTCGATATGCAAACACTGCCAGTGTTAGGTAGATAGGCACATAAAGTTAGCTGGCCAGTGCTCTGCTTTATAAATGAGACAAGCTCAGAGAGGTGCATGCCTTGCCCAAGGCTGCACAGCCAGTGTGGGTGGGGGACGATCTGAGCTGACTTCATGAGCTTCTCTCTCCCTGGGGAGGCTCAGCAGGGGGCAGGGTAGCTTGTGCTGGGTACCTAAACTTCATCTTGGTTCTGCCTTGCACAGTGGTGTTCCTTGGGAAACATTCATTTCCTCTCTAAGCCTCAGTTTCCTCATCTGAGAAATGGGGCAGAGATGCAAGGTTGTGAGGAGTGGGGAAAAGGCAGGTAGCGTGGTGCCCTGATGATAGTGTGATGGATGTCTCTTCAAGCAGGGGCGCTGGAGCCCAGAGGTGCGGTGGCTGAGACCAGCCCATGTCCTCCAGCTCTCTGGGGCTGGGATGCTGCAAGGCTGTCTCCCTGGTCAGCTCAAGGCCCTGACAAGTGCCAGGTCAGGGACAGTGGGGCAGCCAAACTCAGCCCCCTGATGACGTGCCCTCCACGGGTCCACCGGGCCCCCAGCAGGCCAAGGTTCCCAGGCTGGCAGAGGCAGCTGCTGTTGGGTCCCGGAGAACACAGACACGCCCTCCCTCCCCTGCAGCTCTTCACTCCCCTCCAGGGACAGCAGCCACCTTCTCCGCCCTGCTCCGGCCGTGAGGCTGACCTGATAGTGGCAGCAGTGGCACCCGGAGCCCACATTGCTGTGGGTGCTCATGGGAATCCCGGCAGGAGCCCAGGGAGGCAGGGCAGCAGCTTGCGATGCTGGGATGCTCCAGGGTGCTTGAGAGCCGGTGTCCAGACCCTCGATGAGGCTGCTAGGGCCCAGAGGGAAGGTAACATACCAAAGATGGTTGATTATCAGCCTAGCCAGCAATGGAGAACGGGGAAGGTGAAGTGGCCACCCTGGAGCTGGAGGAGTGGAGGGCCGGGGGCAGCGTCTTGGGATTGTACAGGGTGCAGTGAGTTAATATGTATAAAATTCCAAAGCTGTCTGGCCCTCAGCTCACATCGTGGTTCCCCAGATCAGAACCACCTCGTCCGCTTTGCCTGGTCCCAGAGAGGGAAGAGCCCCCTGGGGATGCCGCCCAGCTCCCTGACCAGTCGCTCGCTCTTGAGGAAGGATGAGGAAGGAGATCCGTGTCCTGGTCCCCTCCTCTGTGTCATCCCCGGGGCCGCTCTGGAGGTGCCTTAGCAGGTTCTAGAAATCCGCACAGCCCAGAGCCCTCTCCGTCCTCATCTGCTTCCTGAGCTCCGCTGTGACACCACTTGTCAGTCGCATCTTAGTCCTGTTAACTTCCCCTCCTCTCTCTCCCTCCCCTCTAACCCTGGATCTCACGATTCACCTGTTACTGCCACACAGACACCCACGCCTCCAGCCTGCCAACCCCAGTAGGGGCACCCTTGCCTGCCCGTTCCCAATGAAATGCCAGCCGGAGCCCAAACCCCACCTGGAAACGTTCACCTCTCTACCTGCCCCCAGTGCAGCCAAGGGCTCTGAAAGCAGACAGGGCCAGGTGCCAGCTGCACCCGGCCATCTCTCCCAGAGGGCAGCAGAGTCAGGCTCGCCCAGTGGTCTGACCCTGCCCCAGCACGTCAGAGCAGAACTGACGGGGCTCAGGAGCCCTGAGTCCTAGTGTGACCCTTCCCCCGGGTCACTGCTTCAGCCGTGGGAGCCCCGTCCCCTCTTTGGGTCTGTTTCCCCATGAGCTGCTGTCCGTCAGCTCTTCACTGTAACGCCTGCGCCTTGCTCTCCGTCTCGGGGTGCACCTGCCTCTGGGTCTGATGTCCGCAGCCTGGCGCCCAGTGCTCCAGGCTCGGAGCCCCCAGAACATACACTCAGGCTCCGCGGCTCACCCCAGGGAGCCCAGGCCTCCAAAGGGCCAGCTCCAGAGGCAGGCTCCGCCCCCACAGCCATCCCTACCCGGCTCGCCTCTCTCTGTCCTGGGCCCCAGCTGCCACTAGGGGTGCAGCTCATTCCACCCAGGCTGACCCCGCGCTTGCTTACTTCAGACATGACCTTTGATTTCTCGGGTAGAGTGTAAATTACATGTCGCCAGCATAAAATATTAAATCCAATTTATACTTAATTATTGATGCTATTATGTATTCCATAGTAATGGCACCAGAAATCTCAGCCCCCACCCGTACCCAGTAAATAGCTTTCCTGCATTAGAGGATCCTTGAGGTAAGAAACCTTGCCCCTCTCCTTCGCAGCCGTGTGATTGATGATTATGGGGAAGTTCATAAATAGTCTTCCAGAAATATTTCTCTGGTCGCGCGGAGCTCTGAAGGAAGGGGGGCCGCGCTCATTATCGGGTGGGAGGCGGATGCAGCCTCCACCGCCCTGGAGAGCGGTGGGCTGAGGGTTGGCGGGGCGGGGACAGTTTAAGCAAAACCGCTCAGAGCGGCTCAGGGAGGGCTGGGAAGACGGGGCGGTTTGCTGGAGGGTTTGAGTCACAGGCAATCTTCACGTGGACATTGGGGTTTGGGTTTTTATTGAAACATTAATAATTCCGGTTTCTTGTAAAATATTCATGGTTCCTGTTGCTGCCTTTAAACCCACTCTTGGCCGCTGCTTTTAATTTCCAGCTCAGCCCGTGCAGGCCTCAGCCGTCGGCCACCCAGGGCTCCCGTGCAGTTTATTAAGTGGAGGGAGCGGTGGCCATCGGGTGGTAAGAAAAATCGAGCTCAGGGTTTCTCTGTAGCAACTGGTCACGAGCCAGAAAGGCCTTGGAGCAGGCAGGGCGGCTGCCAGGCAGGCCAGCATGCATCTCTCCCGCTGAGTGGACACAACGGAGGTGGCAGTGTCGCTGGACACTGGGATAAGGGGCAGCTGGGAATGGGAAAGGGGCTGGGACGGTGGCAGAGCAACGTGTTAGCCCAGCGCAGGGGACAGCAAAGGAAGCTCTGGAGAGAGGTCAGGGCTCTGCGTCCACTCTGCCTCCACCTCGCTGAGCGACCTCGGCGTGTGACTCCCCTCTGTGAGCCTGTTTTTCCTCTGGCCCTGCCCATGTGGTGGCCCCCACATCAGTCACTGCAGTTGCTGGGTCAGCATTGCATGCAGGGCACAGGGGGGCCAGAGATGGAGAGACCTCGTGAGACCTAGAACTCAGCCCTGCTTAGAGCAGGTGAGGGGCAGGGCCAGGACAGGGGAAGCATCTTGTTCCCGGTCCTGCTGCACTCTGTGAGTGATAAGCCGCCCACCTGACTGACACTCAGAGCTTTGAAGCCTGAGTCCATGTCTGGGGGCACAACTGCAGGGATCCATCCCAAGAGTCCTGCCCCAAGGCCACGCTGGCCACTCTGAAGAGCTGCAGTAGAAGTGACCACAGCTGGGACCTGCCCTTACCGCCTCCAGTCAGGCTCTGCCCACAGCTGGCCACCACCACGCCACCCAGCAGCTCTCCCAGATTCCACTGTGGCCCACAGAGGCCAAACCGAACCCCAGATGTCAGCCTTGGAAGGGACCCTAGCCCTGGACTTCCTCTGCTCACAGCCTTGTGGATGACAAAGCTGAGGCTCAGAGAGGTGAAGTGACTTGCCAAAGGTCACACAGACATAAACAGAACCACAAGCCCTTTAGCCTGTGGACCTCTGAGTTGATGCTGCCTGGTGCCGTGGGATGGGGAGAATCAGCACTAAGATTTTAGCACTGAGAAGGCTGCACACATCTGGGTGGGGGCGCCCTCATCTGCTCCAGCCAGAGGTGGCCAGCCACTTGCATGTGTCGCCTGAGCCAGATTCCACTCCCTGCACATCTGTCTATCCACAGCTGGGCACGCTAGGGTCACACAGCCGGATGGCTGATGCCAAAATCCCACAAGCAGAGCCCCTGCACCCCCAAGGCCAAGTGTCAGCACCTTGGTCCAGAAGTCTGGAGATACTATTGTCCCCAGCAAGTGAGGTCTGCCTGGATTCCCAGGAGATGGGGACACAGCTGTCTGTCTGGCACCTCTGTCCCAAAGGCAGAGTGACCATCAAGCAGCCATAGAGCAGGAGATAGGCATGAGGCTTCAGCAGCAAGAGCCCTAACTCCCCTGTGGGCTGTGGGGATGAAATTTTTTTCTCCCCTGACTCCAAGTTCAAATGTAACTTGTTGTTAGAAATATAGGGGATAAAACTAACAAAGAAGAAAAACCGCTACAGCACCACCACCAGAGACACGTAACCAAATAGAGACCCACTTCCGGCGACTCATTCCGTGCATTCACCCTCAGGCTCCCTCAGCCTGGTCTTCCCCTGTGAGCAGCAGCGCGTGCAGAAAGCGCCCTCCCTCCACCCCGTGCAGCTTACTGTCAGCCACAGCAGCGACCTTTCGAAATGAAGCACGCTGAAATTGATGGTCCAAGCTTGGCTCTTCCTCAGTCTGGGTCTGTTTCCCTTCTGGGCCGCGTGACCTCCATGTACTCCGCGTCCCCACGGGATGTGGCAGGGTGGCTTTCCGACTGTGAGCATAGCAGGAACTTCTGGGTTTCTCTTTGAAGCTCCTCGTTTAAACTTCAGAGGGATGCATCCCTTGTGCGGGGGCCTTGACCCTGGTGGGTGCAGATGAGGAGCCCAGGGTCCTGGTGGAAGCCCTGCTGGGGCCCCAGGGGAGGACCAGGGGCTGAGGCCCCAGCCTCTAGCAGCTTGCAGGTCCTGGAAGAGGCATCAGTAGGCCTGAGCTCCACTTCACGGCTAGCTGGTCACCAGCTGTGGGACCCTCGGCTAGTTATTTCTCCTTCCAGCCCCACTTGGGAGATTCTAATTCTGTAGGTCTGAGAGGAAACAGCTCTCAACCCGTTAGCCTCAGGCAGGGCTGTTTTGATAGTGAGAAAAGACCCTTTCTAGGAATTTGATCCAAGACAAACGAAAAGTATCATTTTCTGCAGGGCCACATACAGACAAAGGCAGGGAGAAAGTGGCTCTGGGTGAAGGTGGCTTGGGCCCCAGCTGCTCTGCGCGGGGGAGGAACTATAACTGGGAGACCCCTGGCTAGCAGCTGGGGAAGGGAAGAGAGAAACGGAACAAACACCGAGGGTCAAAGGATGAACGGCGCCAACCAGAAATCTCTGGGCGTGGGGCGTGGTGGGACGTTTCTATCAGTGTGATGCCTGGGGTCGCCATTGAAATTGGACCCTGTCCTGTGCCGCAGCAACCCCTGCTAATCTCCTTCTGGAAATGCCCGCCTACACGGCACCCGCACTGGGGGAGATCTGGGAAGAAGGCAGGGATGTGGGGTACAGGCTGGGGCTGAGGGTGGCGGGAGAAGAGGTCACCCAGGAAGCCAGAGATGGGTGAGAACACGTGGCCATTAGCACATCAAAGGCCACAGCATGGGATAATGCAGGGTGAATGAGCTCAAATGTTGTTCTCCCAAATGCTTCTTTCCCCGCAAAAAGGACAGAGGAAATACTTGGTGTATCAGTTAAGACTGGGTTTGGTTGCATACTGAATAACCCAGTAACGGTGAATTAAAGAAGGTAAAAGTTTTATTTCTCACATGAATCAAGAAGTAGACATTCACCTGCAGTGACTCTACAATGTCCTCAGTACCTGCAGCTCCTTGTAGAGTCCCCACCATCACCACCTTGGCCATGACATCCAACCTCATGTTGGCTGCGTGTCCCAAAATGGCTGTTAGTGCTTCTACCATCACGTCTACATTCCAGGTATGAAGGAAATAGAGGAAAGGTAACGATGGCATTTTCCAGGTGTCTGAACTGTGATGAACAGCTTTCCAAGTAGTCCCCCACACTGACTTCCACTGGGCCGCAGATTTAGTCATACGGTCACACTGAGTTGCAAGGCAGAGTTGAAAACGTGATCTGTTAGAGACACAGGATTTCACTAAGCAAAACTGGGGTTCTGCTACTAAGGAAGGAGTAGTCTCAGACAGAGATGAGTGTCACTTAAAGGAAGGAAAAATCTTCCTCTCTGACTCCTACGTACCTATGGGTCCTGGTTCTGCTCTTGGAAACCAGTCCCTAACTGTACAGTCTCTTCTAAACAGCAGTCTTTCTCTAGATCTTCTGCTCTCCAGGGAAGTGTCCCAGGCCTTCCAACCACTTCTGAGGACACGGGCCAAGTTGGTTCCAAAACTTCCTTTAAGTCATCTGCAAATGTAAGAAGTCGTGTTTCACCTGGGCCCGGAGGCCTGCGGGGTCCCTTGGACCCCAGCAAGGGAAAGAGTATTCCGGGGGGAGGGACCAGCAGTGAGGCAGTCAGCAGGAGGAGTGGGGAGTTTCTCAAGGAACTAAAACGCCCTGAGTACCGTTGGAGCTTCCCAGTTCAGGAGGAGGGGCTTGTGGTAAGGAGCTGCCTGCTGGGAATAATCTTTGGAGGCTTATTCAGCCGGCAATGTCCCCTCTTCCCTTGCCAAAACCTTGCCTGCCTGTCATATCAAAAGGAGAATGAAGTAACATCATCGAGATGTTGTTCCCAGCAGTCATTACTTCCGGTGCTACGGACTGTTCCAGGTGCTCCAGCAGCGCGAGGCTGTGTCTCATGACTGGTCAGTGAGTTCCCAGAATCCAACAGTTCTTCCGTGGGTCATTCCTTCGGGTGACAATGGGTGCTATGAGGTTGTTTTGGAGATTCTTGTGGGCCTCGCAGAGCAGAATTCAGACGGAGCACCCTCGTAGTCTCTGCGGTGTTCTCACCTATTTTGAGCTTCCATTTCTTCTTAACCATGTTTGGCCTCTAAGTTGCCAAGAAACCATGTAGAGAAAACCAATGTGGTTTGAGTTCAGCCCCAAGAGGGTGCAGACAGTAGCCAGACTTCTTCCTTTTTCCTCTAAGATTTCTGTTGCTCGCTCAGCCCAGAGAAAGCCTGGAGATAGCTCTCTCTCTAAAGCCCCTGACTGCACTGACCCAGCCCTGGCCCTCAGCTGAACCCACTCCCTGGCCATGGGCAGTGGGCTCTTCTGGCGGGGAATCAGCCAACCACCATCCACAGACACTATAGGAGAAAGATAAGAAAGAGAGGCCCCCTGGGAAAGGCAGCAAGAAGCTGCGAGGTGGAACACGATGGAAAATAGGCCACGGAAACAGTGTTGTGGGGGGCGTTGCGTGAGCCTCACAGAAGGCAAAAGAGGATCTATCACTTCCACCCTGAGAAGCCACGCATATTAAAAGGTGGGAGAAAATGCCAAAACAAAGGTGAAACTTTTGAGGCCTATCTCAAATATTTATATGTAGGCAATTTAACACCCTAAAAATTACTCTGCAGCTTATTGTGATATTCCCAAGTCTACTCCAAGATTGATATTAATGCATGCAAATTTGCAGTGTCCTCCATCTTGAAGGGAATAGGCACACAGATTTTCTTCCCAGGCCAGGCCGCTGTGGAATGGGTGTGCAGGCTTACTCGAGGCAAGAAATAATCTTATCCAAAGACAAAAGGACGCTCCTCCCTGGCACCTCTGTGAGGACCACGCCTTCAACAATGGCCCTTAGCCAGGAGTGAGTCTGTCCTCGTGGGAACATGTGACAGATCAGGATCTGCAGATATTTTTATTGTTATGGCTGTGGAGGTGCTATCAGAACCTAGTGGGTAGAGGCCAGGAATATGGCTAACCCTACTACAAGGCACACATCGACCCCTACCGCAGAGAACCGCCCACCCAAAGTACCAACAGGGCGAGTATGGAGAACCTCGCCTTTGAGAGGCTCCTCCAGGGCCCCTTTGCTAATTTGGCAAGACCCCCAGGACGAAAGAATTCAGAGGTTGAATCCCACCAAAGCAGAAGTGCTTGGAAAAGACTGGGCTTTGCATAAGTATACACTATTGAAACATAAAGCCAAGCCCGCAAATAACCAAGGTGACTGGCTAGTAATAGCATCACTGAATCAAACCAAAACCGACAACCTTCAGAGGAACAGAATCAAGAGTCACTACCCTGAATTATCCGTGACACATACGCAAAAATTAACACATATGCAAAGAAACAGGAAAACATAACCCAGTCTCAACAGAGAAATGGAAACTAGGTCTGAAAGAACCACATTCAGGTTCTAGAATTGAAAGTGTAATAAACGAAATAAAAAATTCACTGGAGAGGCTCAGGGTCAGGTTCGAGATGGAAGGAGAGTCAGTGAGCCTGAAGACAGATCAATAGAACTTTAACAATTCGACAGTGAGAAGGAAAGTGAACAGAGCCTCGGGGGCTTTGGATGAGGCCCAAACTGTCTGACACGTGGGGTCCCAGTCTCAGAGGACGGTGTGACAGTAAGAGAAAATGCCAAGACATGACAGCAATGGTCTTCCCAAGTCGGGGGAAACATATTTATGCTTCCAGACAGAGAGAGCCAGGCATGGACTGTGGTTCCTGCAGCTCAGAGAGTGGACTGTGTACCCCCTTGCGTGTCCTATAGGCGACCCTAAAGTCCCCTCCATACCCTATGAGTCTCTTGGAAGAAGCCTCCCCGAGACTAATCTGAGGCTCGGACGTATTTTCTGACACAGTCACCTCAGTTCCAGTCACTCCTCTTCTTCTTTTAGCCTCATGTCATGGCTTCTTTTTCTTTCTTTCTCTTTTAAGAGCAGAAAAATTTGTCGGAGAACAAGAATGGGGAGTGGGGAACAGAATTAGCTCCTGAGGGACAGGAGGGCTCCCAAATGGGTTGCCCAAGGCATGGCTTCCAGTGGCAACAAACCCTGTGCTTTCTAGAAGAAGGGTGAGTAAAATTGGGTGAGAAATCTAAAACTGAACACCCCAGCAAAGGACGTTCTCTTTCCATCTCAGACAGTCTCTGGCAGACTGACTCCATCCCCATCCTAACACTAATCTGAGCCCTGTGCTCTGGGAATGGGGGGGTACAGTGAACCCCACCACCCAACACACATACAGAGCTTAGGGTGCAGTGGAATCAAAGCCATGGAGGCCACAAGAGAAAGTCAACACACAGGAGCGGGGACACAGGAGACCAGAGGGGGCAGAGGCAGCCTCATAGGCATGTGGGGTGTAACTTGGTCTCTTCGTACCCTCGGTCATCCCTGCTTTCACCTCAGACCTTTACTGAGCACTGCTGCGGACCAGGCTTTGAGGCACAGGCAGACTTGAGCAAGCGGAGAGGAAGAGCGCAGAAAAACAGAACCTGCCTTTCAAGGTAACGTAAAGAGCAAGCTTCCTGGCTGGAAGCCAAGTAGTCGTTCCTTCGCTCATCCTGACACTATTCATGGGACACTCTCCTGGAGGACACAGCTGGAGGGATCTGAGGCATTGTTTAGGATTTAGGGCCAGGGCCAGGGAGATGGTTCAGTGGTACAAGTGCCTGCATGGCAAGCTCAAGGTCCTGAGTTCGATTCCTGCCACACAAAAAAAAATCCATGTCTTCTTTCTCAAGGGTTTGGGGAGCTCACAGGTCTGAGGAACTGTGGAACAGCAGGACTGGTGGGCTGGTCTGGACTGGAGCCTGAACAGGTACCTTCCTGGCACTTCCTTAGCGTTGGTCTGCCAGGCCATGCCCCCCAAAAGCTCGCCCCTTCTGCAGTACCCTGGTGCCCTGGGGAATGGACTGCAGGCTCCCTGCCATGCAGTAGGGTGGTTTTTCTTTTCAGTCCTCGCCCCAGTGAACATGGGCTGGCGGAAGCTGCCCCTCGTTTCTGTCTGCTCCTGGTCAGCTCTGTGTGCTGAGCCAGAGGGAAAGCACAGCGGGGCCTTGAGAGTGATCTGAGGGGCTGGGGCTGGGGAACTTGGGGAGAGCTGCTGAAACTGAGGCCCCAGGGAGACCCGTGGAGACAGCTCTGAAACCCCGCACTCATGTCAGCAAGGAGGACCAGGGTGGCGGGTGAATGGCAGCATTCCAGGTTCACAGAATTGGTTGATCTCAGACAGACCAAGGAGCCCATCTTTTCTCTCCACGCAAAGGGGAACAAACAGAAGAAAACAGTAACAACTCAAAGCCCCAGCCGGCAGGGACACACGGAAGGTGTTTCATTAGCTACTTCTTTCTTCTTGGTCTGCGCGGGCGGAGAGCGGCTTCCTCTCTGCCTCCCAGCATGGCGGGGACCATCAGCCCTGGGACGTCTGCACTCTTTGGCCCAAGTCCCTGTCAACTGATACTGACACATTCACCACTGGCTTCCTGCTCTGCCAGGACCAGTCCAGGGAGGGTGAGACAGGAAGGAGTGTGCTGCTGCCTCCTGTCTGCACACAGCCCCTGGTGAGGAACACCCTCTGATCCCCGCCCCCCATCACTGTCCTGGCTCAAAGGGCACCTCACAAAACAAGGCCCTGGTGTGCACCCAGAGGTATGTGTACACCAGATGTTCGCTGAGGCATGGCTTCAGAGGATTATTTAGATCAGTCCGATAAAAAGTCATGCCCACATTGAACATGAGATTGTCAAAGACTATTTGTGACAATGGAAAGTTGTTCCTTAAACACCAAGTCAGAGTTTCTCAGACCCCAGTGAGTGTCAGAACGCCCCACATAAGGCCTTGCTACACGCAGGGGGACCTGGGCCCAGAGTCTCTGACTCAGTACCTTGGGAAGGGGTCAAGAATCTGCAGTTCTAACAAGATTCCTGGTGACTAACGCTGTCGTGGGTCACATTGTGAGAACCACTTCATTAAGTAATAAAAGAAAATCCGGAGCTCTCTACAGTATAATATCATCTTGCCTATGCAGAAACATGATTACAGTGCTGACAGTAATCATCTCTGTGTAATGGGATTGATTATCAGCTTTGTGGAGTTTTGGCTTCTATATTTTATTTGTGTTCTCTGAATTGTCTGCAGTAAGCACAACTTATGTTTGTAATCAGAGCAGTAAGCGAATGCCTCATCCAGGAGGCTCCCTTGGCTCCCCCAGTGAGAACTAACCAGCACCCTCTTCTATGGCTGCCCGTGCGTCTCTCAGCACTGTCTCTCTGCTGTCCCCACCCACAGGCAGTGCCCGCCTCACATGGAACTGTCTCAGGCACCTCCATCACCCCCATAGCACCAGGCAGGGCTCCCTTCACCCATTTGAAGCCACTGGGGTGCCATGGAAAGGCTGTGGACTCCCCAGTCCTGTCTGGGGTAAAGATTAAGTACTGCCACTGCTTGGTTGCTGTTGGGTCCCCATTATGGGGCTCTCATATGACCTACTCTGACCCCAGTGGCCACCAAGTTGGTCCTCTTAGCACCCAGTATCATGGCAGAATCCCAGTTAGTTCTGCATCAAGGGATCACCATCATGGTCACTGGTGATGGCACCCTTGTCTAGGGAGTCCTTGCTGGCTCGAGGGATACAATTTGCTTGGACCCAAAGACATCTTGGCCAACTGTACAGTTGCCTTAATTCTGCCACACCCCAGTGGCAAGTCATTGTACAAATAAACTTGGCAGCTCTGCATCTTAGTTTGCGCAATGGTCCCAGAATGAGCTTGCCTTAGCTGTGTGGCCCCGCCTTACCCCAACAGACATGGCTAATCAATCACCCTCCTGTGCTACTGACCCAAGATGTAGCATCAGAATTTCTCTTAACGCTATTCTCCAGACTCGGTGTTCCAGTCCAAGCAAACATCAAAGATAAGAGCTGTTAAAAGTAATGAACTGATTAATCTAAGTGTTTTTAAAAATTAGAGGTAAAACCTAGTTCCCATTCCTGCTAGATCATTTCCTCTTTCCTTGAGACCTAAAACAGTGCTCAGCACAGAGTAGCCATCATGAATCTTTATTAAATGAATCTGCAGGGATGCCTGTTACTGTGAAAGTGAAATTTTTCGTAGCCACTAACCATCACGTACAGACTCCAGACCAACTACTTCCTCCTTCCCTGGATCCCTGACCATTCAGTTGGTGCCCTCTGCTGTCCATCAGCCTGTATTGCAAGGGCCTTCCAATCCTGGGCCTTAAAGAACTGTGACAAAGGACAGAGCTGAGCCAGTGCTGTGGCAGATGGGCCCAGTGTTCCCCTTCCTGGAACTTCCTGAGCAGCTTTGGATTTGAACAGCTGCAGCCCAGCCAGCCCCAGGCACATGGTATCATGCAGACACCTGGAGAAGAACCCAGGACCCCACACTGCCAGTTCTGGGCTTTTTGATGTCCCAGGCTGCTTTCTCCTCCTCTAAAAGATGAGACAGAAAAGAAACTTCCCCAGGCAGTGGAGGCCTTGGGTTCCTCCAAGGGCCTCATCCATCTGGAGGATCCGCCTGGAGCTGCAGAGTTGTGGGGTCCTGGTTTAAACCCTATGGGATCTTCCTGCCATCCCTGTACCAAGACTACCTGATCTGGCCTCTGCCCGTGTCTCTGAGCTCATCTCCTCACCACTTACCTCAGGTACTCTGCTCCAGTCATGGTGGCCTCATTCCAACCACAGGACCTTTGCACTTGCTGTGTGACCATTTGTGGAACCTCGTGCCCCCTCTTTATGACTGTCCTTACACATTACCCCTGCTCAGAGGCCTTACCTAACACCTGAAGGCAGCCTCACCCACCCCCTACAGGGGCTCATGTGTGCCATTGCACCTAGCACAGAGGAAACACACAGGAAGCACTTTGTACATACTTGTTGACTAACTTAACAGATTATGTACTCCAAAAGGAGACATGAAAAGAGCCCCGCTCAGGAAATCACGGCTTCAAGGATCTAGGTTTGAGATCACCTCCACTGCTGAATGACCTCGGACACGTCACAACATCTCTGAGCCCCGCATTTCCTGGTTCTGAGAGCCCTCCGCGCTTGGACAGCCTGGAAGACCTCGGTGCCTGCTCCAGACCGCAGCCCTGCCCCAGTGACAGTGAGGGAAAGCTGTGCTGCTCCTGTCTCCTTCTCCAGGACTACCCCGGGGAGGAGGGGAGGCCTAGGTGAGCAGGGCCCTCCAGGACGTGTGCTGCGCCCCACGCCCCAGCTCCAGCTCCCAGGGAGCTGCACAAGCGCAGCCACTGCTGACATGTGGTTGTTTGATCACGGCTGGGAGAGGGAGCTGGCAGCCGCCTGGTGCCAGCCGGAGCCAGCCCTGCCTCAGGGCCTCGCTGGAGTCCAGATGTCCCAGCAGGGCCGGGCACACTCTAGGTTTCAGTGCCACAGCCGCCCTTCCTGCCTGGGGGGAGCCGGAGGCCACAGCCTCGCTTCCTGCCCCTTGCTGCTGAAGGCCGTAGCAGGCAGATCCCAACAAGGCCTGAAACAGCTTGGAAAGGGACCTACTGCTCCGGCGGGGAGCAGGACAGAGCTGATGACCGTCAGGCGCCCATGTGTCCTGGAGCTGGCACCAAAACCAGAAGCCCAGCGGGGACTCCCAGAGCTCAGGAGGGGCTTGGCCATCTGGCCAAGGAGCCAGAGCTACAGCTGGCTGCTCTCTGCCCGCGGCGAAGAGGGTGCGAGATGACACAGACTGGCTCCTCCTCAGACAGAGCACCGTGTTCCTGGATGACCCCCACAAAGAAACTGCACCCCTCAGGAGCCAAACTGGATGGACACTGAGTCACTGAGTCACGCTAGCACGTCCTTGACTAAGGGTGGAGGGACAGAGCCCTAGGAGATGGGAAAGTTTCTTAGCTTCAGCCCCTCAACACAGTCCCAGTAAAACCAGGCAGGAAGTGGAATGGATGCATTTAATTTCTAGATCCTCTGCCTGGCTGTGTGCTGCCCCCTTCCTCTGGCCCCTCAGATCGGCTGCATTGCTCCACACAGGGCCTTTGCACATGCTGCTCCCACTACCGAGAATGCTCTTCCCTTCCCACCTCGACAAGGTCATGCTTCTGTGCTCTTCAGGCCAGGACTGGAGTGTCAACTCCACTACCCAGAGGCCTTCTAGGATTTCCCCGCCTGGCTCCGTCTCCCTCCTGACACCAACTCTCCCAGCTCTACCTTCCTCTCCCTCTCACGGCACTTGGGTGGCGATGGGGCATTTGTAGTGTGGGGATGGGATTAATGTCTCTTCCCCCTGCTGGCTGCAGGTTTCTGTTCTGTCGGACACCTGTCTGTCTTTGCAGTGCAGCCTGACCCAAATATCCCCGGAGGCTGACATTTGTGAAGTGCGACCCGAGCCCAGCACAGACCTCTTGCTAGCACTTCCCGCGCACTCTCCCATACAGTCCTTTTGACAGCACCGTGAAGTAAATATTGCTATCATCTCCATTTTTTCAGATGGAGAAACTGAGGCACAAAACTTTCAGAAGCTTGTTGAAGTCACGTTAGTAAGTGGCGGCGTTGGCCTTCAGCCCGGGCAGCTCTGCATGCCTGGTGCCTCATCCCTGGCTTCAGCCCCCATCGCACAAGCTCCGTGTGTATTTTCAAAGGCACCGAAACACACATGCGCACACTTACACACTCACTCCAGAAGGACACACACCAGAATGAGAACAGATGTGGTTTCTGCTTGTTGGGATTACCAATACTGTTTACATCTTCCACTTATTTGTACGTTCTAATTTTCTCTGCTACAAAGTATTTGTTGATGCCTTTGAATGAAGAAAGAAAAACTTAACATCTCTTTAGCTTTTAAAAAGAGGAAAGGAAAAAAAAAAAGAAAAAGAAGAAAGAAAGAAACAAAATCATTAGGTGTCCAAAGAATTGGGATCTCATTCCCTCCCTTCCCACCCAGAGCCCAAGCGCGGGAGCAGACGCAGAGCGACTTCCAGATGTAAAGGCCTCACGGGGTGGGAGCAAGAACGGAGGCGCTGGCTTCAAACAGACCACCGTCTGACTCCTGGCTGTCGCTGGGCAGCTTTGAGCCAGGGGCTCACCGTCCCTGACTTCAGGTGCCTCCCTGTAAAGCTGGGCACTGCTGCTCGCTTTGCAGGACTGCCATGGAGAACGGAGAAAAGGGGTGTGTGAGACCCAGCACAGAGCTTGGCACATAACAGACGCTCGGTAAGCAGTGACTGTAGGCCAGTATTCATGGACAGACAGGAGACAACCCGGGGCCCAGGCTCCCACAGCCACAGGCAGCCACCTCCAGCCTCTCAGTGGAGCCTCTTGAGAACCGCGTTCCGTGTCTGGCCCCCAGCAGTGCCTCTCTCTGCTCATTGTCTGCTGAGGACACTGGGGAGCCTGAGATGACCTAGGACAAGTTGCGGGTGGGAACCAAGAACACAGGCCACCCCGAGTGCTGTGTTTGCGCCTGCAGGCACCCTGTGGGGGTGGAAGACCTGACCCCACCACCATCACTCCTCACTGTCCCCCGGGGGCACAGAGGGGTGTTTTCCACCCAGTGAAAATGCCGGATCAGCTTTTGGAGCTGCCACTGGTCAGCCAGGGCCCATGGGCAGAGGGAAAGGAGAGCAGGAGAGGAGCAGCTGCCTGCGGCCCCCAGGATCCTCTGCTGTTTACTTCCTGCGTCAGCCTCGAGTCCCAGCCGCTCCGAAGGAATGGCCAAGGAGATGGAGAGTTGAGGAAATCAAAGTGCAATTTGTCGCAGCTGCCGTAACATAGAGCAGGAGATGGTGGGATGGCCGGTTCTCCCCTCCCGGCCCCGTGACGCCTTCCGCTGTCCACAGGGCTGGCAAGCAGCGGGGTGTTTGCAGTGGGAGCCCTTCTCCAGGGGCTGCTGAGCGGGCCTGGGTGGGCCATGTGCCACCTCCAGCCACCTGGATGGCAGCAAGGAGGGAGCAGAGGGAGAGTGAGCACAGCAGGGCCTTTGCCCTCTGACCGCTCCTGTGTGGGGCCAACTCAGTGTCTTGCCAAGTGACAGCAGAAGGTGGGACACTCCGCACCCAGACAGGAGCCAGGGGCTTAGGTCTCAGCCCACTCATTTCCAGTGTGGCCATGGACATTTAATTCAGTCATTGAGTCATTTAACGGTGAGGCTCACAAACCGTGCAGGAGTCAGGGGGCCCGGATGTCAATCCGAGTTCTGCCACCCCACTCCGTGGTCTTGGGAAAGTTGCTGGACCCCTGAATCTCAGATGTTCCGTGCAGAGAACAGAATTAGGAACAGGATTCTTGCAAGAGCAGAGGAAGTAATGTACGGGAAAGACGTGAGCCCAGGGCTGAGACACCAGGAGAAGTCGGTGGTGACAACAGTGGGCCTCGGTTTCCCTGTTGTCAAACTGGAATGGGGTTCAACACTGTGCTGGGTGAATAAGCACTTGCAGCTCCCCCCAAAGCACACTGTGCAGGCGCACAGGGCTTCATCCCTTCAAGCAGCATCCCCAGGGGGCCCCAGTTAGATGCCCAAAGCCCAGGCAGGTGGCCCCAGGCATGAGGCCTTGCTCCCAGGCTGAGTGAGGGAGACACACCCCTTGGCTGACATCAGCAGTCCTTTGTCCATGTCATCAGAGAGGTAGAGATGCTGTGTTCTCAGGGGCTGTGGTCAGGGGCTGACCACAAAGTGCTAGGGTCTGAGCAGGCTCCCAGACACCTAAAGGGGGAAATGATGGGGGAAAAAAAGACGGAGAAAATATTCAAGGTGCAAGGGGAGGGGAACGGGGGGGGGGGTTGCTTCTAGGGAACAGGCTCACCCATCTCCCCGGTTGGCCCACTTTTATTAGCAAGTGAGGAACATAAGGGGGTGGAGTCGCGCAGCATTTGTGAAACGATTGAAAGAGATTTTGAAAAATAAGGAACGGGTTAAACTTTACAAGGGGAAATAGTTAAAAGGGGAACAAGCCCTTCTCCATACCCAGATGCCTGCCCCAGTGCACAGCGAGCTAGCGTTCTTTACACTGTCCTCAGCAGATGTTCCCCTGCCCCGAGAGTACCATGACTCTGAGCTCTCCCCACACAGACAGAAAGCACGCAGCCTTCTACATCAGCACAGGCCTCAGGCCTATGGGGCCTAGGTCAGCATCCAAGTCTGGAGACAGGGATAGGCTGGGGCTTGCCTTTCACCCGCTCCTGTTCCCACGCAGCCCTAGCTTTGCCTTGTGTCTTGGGGACTGAGTGTCCTGGGATGTCAAAAGAGGCCATCCCCAAGAACACAGATGGCACCATGTTCCCGTGACCATTCAGAGAGAGACCCCCATGGGACACCAACCCAGCCCCACATGCGTGCTGAGGGAGGGTTGGACTGGGAGGAAATAGTAGAAGCCAGAACTTTCCAGATAACAGTTCAAATATAGGATCCTGCTCCCAAGGAAAGCCAGGCACAGCCACCAGACCTTCACGGGCAGTCACGGTGAGCAAATGTATGACTTGAGTAAATATATGACTGAAGAAGACTGTCATTTGTGTAGCAAATGTCTTCCTCTCACCTTGCAGTGGTGACTAGGAAGTGAAGCTATGGCAGACACCATTTACTGCCTATTTGTAGCCAAACTGCCTCTGCCACAGAGGCTGAAGATGGCCGCCTGTCACTCTCCCAGGCCCCTTTGTAGCTAGAGATGGTCATGTGACCCATCAGGTACAAAGGGGCCTGAGAAGTTGGCTGAGGAGACTTCTGAGAAAAACTTTCCTCTATGATTAAAAAAAAGAAGGTGACTCAGGCTTGCTTTCTGCTTATGGAGGATGTGTGATGATTGTAGCTATAGCAAACATTGTGACCACAGGAGAACCAGCCTGGGGACAAAAGCCAACATTTGAAGAATATCAGGCTCTTAGTGACATCATTGTGCCTTGTAGAATCAACCTCCAGACTTCCTGTTAAATGACAGAGGTGTTCTGAGTGTGAAACCCCTGTAAGTTTTAGATCAGTTACTTGCAGCCAAAAGCCAACCAATTTAAACTGAGAAGAGATGGAATTCTTTCAGGTCTGTGCAATTAGGGCCCTTTATTTGCAAACAGCCACGGGCACCCAATTTAAACCTTTTAGCCAAATAGAGCATTTTTTTAAAAAATGATTATTTTAAAAAAATGAATATATATGAATGTCTTATGAAACCCAGCAAAAAAATGACCAGGCCTCAGAACAGCTGGAACCAGGGACCCAAGATTCTGAAAATTTTCTCTTTGAAGCTCGTTTTAATAGCTTTCTGTTTTGAGATAATACATTGTTGGCAGACTTTTTTATCACAAAAAGTCTGAAATTAATTCATTTAAATTTAATTTTAATATGCCTTGAGACAAAAATGAAGACCTTCCACAGCTTCAAAACCATATTCATATCACAGAAGGACTTTTCTCTGAAGTAACTCATACTGTAAATAATTTACCTGAGAGTGTTAGACGTGAGATCTCAAGGATCCACAAAAATATTTTTCTACTTTTTCTTTTTTCCTTTATTTCTTTGGTTGGTTTTGTTTTGTTTGTTTTGTTTTATTGCAAGAGGTCTAACTCTGAGCCTCACACATACTAGGCAAGTGCTCCACCACTGAATTACATCTTCAGTGTTTATTTGATTTGATTTTGAGAGGGGGTCTTGCTAAATTGCCCAAGCTAGCCTCAAACTCACAATTCTGCCACAGCCACCAATGTAGCTGAGATGACAGGCATGGACTCCCACCTGCAGCTCCAGGTCCCATTTCTGAAGGCTTACTATGTGACATTCTGGGTTCATTGAGTGTGGCTAATGCTAGGGAGGCTACTCGCAGTGGTACATGGGGAAAGAACTGGGCCTGAAGTCTGAGTGAGTCAACCAGCACACCGGGGGAGTACCTCACTTCCCTGTGGGAACTTTGTCTTGGGCTAAGTAGAAACTTCCCCACAGAGCACCTGCTGCCTCACTTTCTGACAATCCTGCAGTACTTGATTTCAAATCCACTGTCCAGTGCCAGCACAGAATTACCTCAAATGGTACCAGAACTGCATGAACCTATTGACAACAACATTTTGAGTGTTGTGTCAGGGTGGTGATGTGACATCGGTGGGATTCTTTTTAAGTCTTTGTGTTTAACAGCGAAAGATCAACACTTGAAAACTGATAGTTTAGCTGGGCAAGGTGGCACACACCTGTGATTCCAGCTCTCAGGAGGCTGAGGCGGGAGAATTGCTTTGAGTTCAAAGCTAGTTTGTGGTACATAGTGAGTTCAAAGCCAGCCTGAACTACATACTAAGACTCTGTCTCAAAAAAAAAAAGATTAAAAAAAGAAAACTAACAATTTGATGAGACTAGTACAATGCAAAATGAACCATAACAGGAAAGATGAGGGGTCACAAGTGGACAGCCAGTGCCACACATATGTGATCTGGGAACTTTGAGTTTAAAGGCTTCTCTGGCAGTTCTGGGGCAGGAGCACAGGGTCTGAGTCTCTAGAAGATGGACCCGTGACTTCTGTGCTGTTGAGTCCCTGACCCCAGCGGATTTGTAACAGGCACTTGGAAGGCTTAATCAGTGCCCCCTCAATCGGTGAACAAGGAAGAGGGATGGTGG
This sequence comes from Dinomys branickii, assembly GCA_004027595.1. Lineage (NCBI taxonomy): Eukaryota > Metazoa > Chordata > Mammalia > Rodentia > Dinomyidae > Dinomys > Dinomys branickii. The sequence goes on from PVLD010021534.1 coordinate 25,756, forward strand.
GGCTGTACAAGCTGGCACAGGTTTTTCTGTAGATCGTTTCCAACCATGAAAGATCAGGGAAGCAGTAGCCGTTGGACTTTAGGAATAGTTCCTCCAGCTGTGGAGGGAGAAAAGAGGTGGACACAGGGCAGCCAGGAGTTCACGGGGTGCTGGGGCTGACCTGAAGCCAGGCTCAACACAGACAAAGCGCTTCTCGGAACCCCGCTGCCCACGGGGAGGTTCGCCGGCCCCCTCCGGGCCCCAAGTAGCAAACGCATTTGTTTACTTGACCTGAGTGACACATTCATTGATTTCTTTGGAGCAGTTCATTCATAAAGGCAAATTGAGCCCCCCTCGTGGGGATGCCAAGGGCCTTTTAACAAGCTCCCGAGGGGGTGACTTCTCAAAATGAGTGGCCAATGAGCCCAAAATGGGATTCGTCTAATCCTGCTGGCCCAGCACTGCTCAGCATCCAGTCAAGGGGTGCCATCCTGTGGCTCAGGGACCTGGGTCTGGCCCAGCAGGCAGGCCACAGGGATGTGCGCAGCAATTTCATGCTCAAGAGCATCTGGACAGTGAAGGCAGAGAGTCTCGTGGCCCCAGTTTTCCAGATCAATCTTCCACTGCAGTTAGCTCAAGTAGCTAAAGGCAACAGGGAAGTTTCTTGAGGGAGTTTCTTAAACAGAATGGTTTTCTTTTTCTCTTTCTTTGGTTCCAACAGTTTCAGTTCTTCCCCCCAGCATCATGTGTTCACGGGACGTTGTTCATTTGGCTCAACCCTCTCAGTTTATTGTTGAGGAAGCAGAGGCCCAGAGAGCAGCAGCGACTCACCTGAGGTCACACAGCCAGGTGTCTTCCACAAGAGTCTGCAAACAGATGTGTTTAATATCTTTGTTCTCGCTCAGGCCTTTCGAGAAACGTGAGGTTGGTGTTGGTACGCCATCGTCTTATTTTATTATGAACAGACTGCCCACTATTTTTGTCCGGGCCTGTTTTTCCTCAAAACTTTCTGTTTTAGGGACTAGCCTCTTTCCTTTAATCTTGCTAGAAGATACTGCGGTGGCCGCCGCTCCCATGGCGTTGGGGATCCACTCGTCCAGAGAACCCCCCTCCGTCACTCTCCTTGTTCATTATTTCCTTTGCTTCTTCATTTTCCTCCCGTTTCCTTCACATCTGTTTTTTCTCTCCCTTCCCTCCTCTGCTTTCTTCCTTACGGGCAGCCCAGAGATTGGCCCTGGACTGAAGAAATGAAATCTGTGCTTTAACTCCCACACTGCCACCAGCCTGCCCAGTGACCCTGGACAGCTTCCTCTCCCTCCCAGTGACCCTGGACAGCTTCCTCTCCCTAACTTTGGCCTTTTCATCTGCCCATAAGAGGTTGGGCTTCTGCTCTTTGAAACTGCTTCCAGCTCAGACAGCCTGAGACAGCTATGAGTGTCTGGGTTCCCAAGGACTCGCAGCAGAAGCAAATGTGCTTTCCATTTTCTGCCCTGCTGGCTGAAGTCTTATTAACCAGAAGCACTGGGGTGCATTAGCCTGGAGAAGTCACCCCCTCATTATTCATTCGTTCCCCCTGGAGGGGCCACCTCCCTATCTCACTGATGATTTTACGGTGATGAATTACCAGCACGTTCCCGCTGATGAGAGGGTACCTCTGTGCACTCTCACTCAGAATTATGGGCCACCTCACTTTGCTGTCTGTTTATTGTGAGTGACATGGCTGTCACTATTGATTCAGCATTATTGAGAGAGAAGCTTCTTATTTCCTCTTAGGGACTTTGCTGGCAATTAAGATATGCTGCCAGCAGGTGAGCGCTGGGAATTTGGTAATGGAAACCTTTTATATTCCATTATTCTTTTGAAATAAAAATTAGGGTTGTTATTAAAACTATTAAATAAATATTAAAGAGTTAATCATCTTTTTTTTTTAAGAGTTAATCATCTTAAAAGATCAAGATATTTATGAACATAGCATGGTCATGAACATAACATGGTGCATTTCTCATAACGTCCACACAACTCTATGTGTTCTGACACTGGTATTATGTGCAGATTTTTCAAAACACTTCTCTCAGTTTCCCCTTGAGTAGGTTTTAAGAAGAAAGCACTCCCAGGGAGAATTGCTGTTCTAGGGTCAGATGATGATAGTGAGTGAATATTTAAAAGCCTTCAGCTTTGGTCTCTCTAATCAAAGAGATGTGATTGCCTGCTTTTAACTAATCACAAAACAGATACTATTGGGCATGAGAAAAAAAGTCATAGGGCTATAAGATCTATTAGTTTCTATTGCTGCTATAATAAATTACCACAAACTAGTAGAATAAACAGTGTAAATGTATTACCTTACAGTTCTGGAGGTCAGAAGTTTCACTGGGCTAAAAATCTAGGTATAAGTAGGACTGCGCTTCTCTGGGGGCTTTAAAAGAGAACTTGTTCCTTGTTTTTTCCCCTCTGCTAGAGGCTTCCTATACTTCGTAGCTCATAGACTTTTCCATCTTCAAACCCAGAAGTCACATCACTCTGTCCTCCACTTCCATCACCACATCTCCTTGTGTGACTACAACAGTCAACCCCTGCATTTACACTGGGTCCACATGGGTAATATATGATGACTTCACCATCCAAAGATCCTTGGCTTAATGACATCTGAAAAGTCCATCTTGTTGTGTATGGTAACATATTTGTAGATCACAGGACTAGAACATCATCACCTTTGGGCTGGGTGGGGCATCGTTCTGCTTACCACAGGTATCTTTTGACTTCAGTGGAACGGGTGCAAAAGTAAGCCATGCATTCCTTCCATCCCTATGCTCATGCTTCTTCTCAATAAGATTTGGCAAATTCTTCCATCAAGAGGTTGAGTCTGTTTTACTGTTTTGAATCAGGGAGTGGTCATGTGACTTTCTTTCACCAGTGGAACATTAGCAAATTCAATACGAGCAAAGACATTAAGGGTGGCCTTCTCAACCTGCTCTTGGGAGCCTTGTGGCCACCACCCTACAGACAAGCCCCTAGTGCTTACTGCCTACAGTGAGGCTGCCACTTGTGATGGCAACAGACACAGCTCAGTTGCCTCTACCAAACACCCAACAGTCAACCTTTACGCAGACACGGAAAACCTCTGTCAGCTGACACACCAATGAAGTCAGCTGAGGATAATAAAACCATCCGGCTGACCCTCTGTCAAGTTGGCAAATTATAAAATCTGTGCAAACACATGCCTGTTTCAAGCCCTATATTTTGGTGTGGTTTGTTATGCAGCAAACACTGGGTAATACAACTGGGGATCCAATTTTCCAGTCAGATTAAAAACTTTTTAATTATGGTATCTTCAAATATTTCCTCCCAGTTCTAATGAATAACTCAGGAGGAATCCTGTGAAATGAAATTTATACACTGCTATTTTTACAGAGAGGCAGATACTTTTCCATTGACCACTGCAAAAGATAACAGAATTGTTTCCTAAACAAATGTCTTAGGTGAAAGTCTTATTTCTTCAAGCCAGGCATGGTGGCCTACATCTGTAATTCCAGAACTCAGGAGGCTGAGGCAGGAGGATCACTGATAGTTCAAGGCCAGCCTAAGTTACATAGCAAGACCTTATCTCAACGCAAACAAACAAAAAAAGTCTTATTTTCTCTATTAAATTCAGGTTCTTTGAAGTTAAAAACAACGTGTTCTGGCTCAGGTCTTTCTTATAGAGCAGGAGTTCAAGATGACATAGAGGTTAAGAACATGAGCTTTAGGCTCAGAAATACCTGAGTTCAAATTCTCTGTTTGCCAGGCATGGTGGCACACACCTGTAATCCCAGCACTCTGGAGGCTGAGGTAGGAGAATTGCTGTGAGTTCAAAGCCCACCTGAGCTACAAAGTGAGTTCAAGGCCAGCCTGAACTGCATAGTGAAACCCTTTCTCAAAATGGCAAAAAATAAATAAACAAATAAAACAAATCCTCTATCTGACAATTACATGAATTTAAGTAAATTACTTAATCACGGGGTCTCATTTTTATCACCAGCAAAATGGGGATAATGGGTCCCCACCATTAAGGATTGTTATGAAAATTATATGCAAAAATATGTATATGAGCACATCAAAGAATGTTAGGTACAAACACTCAAAAGTATTAGTTTTTATTACACAGGGCAGGGCAAATAGTAGGTGCACAATAAAGACTTGTCCATTTGAGTTGGGTTTGGGAAGTTGGGTCTGGAAGAATCAGGAAGCAAAATTTCCAGGACCTAAATTAAGGTAAATTTCTATGCTTTGGGAAATTGAGGAAGTTTGAGACACTCTGTGCCAAAGAAATGTCATCTTCCACCATTCAATTTACATCCTTATCAACACTTGACTCTTGGCTCTTGACTAGATTGCAACCCCAGCCAGGCCAAAGTGACAGTAGCCTTTGGGTCCCTCATCATTCAACACCACTTTCATTGTAACCTTTCTCTAAAGATGCCTTTAAACCACCAATAAACAAAATAAGCACAGCTCCCAGGAGTCAGTGCAACCAGACGGTGGTATGCAACTTCAGAGGCTGTCATATGATGTCCAGGGCCCTAGCTGGGTCCTCATGGGACACTTTCCCTGATGGAAGCCAGACACCATGTAAGAAGCACAACTAGCTCAAGTCCACCATGTTGTCAGGAAGCTCAACCAACCACAGGAAGAGCACATGTGGCAAGAGAGTTGGCCAACCAGCTTGTGAATGTTTCAGCCATCCTGCTGTGGTCCCAACCACACGGGCAAGGGTCCCATCTTAGATGTCCAGCCCAGGAAGATCAGACAACGCCAGCACTAGCTGCCATCTGACTATGGCCCCAGGAGAGGCCTCAAGCTAGAATCACCCCACTAAGTCCAGTCAATCCACAGACTCATTCTCAAAATCATGGCAGATAATACTAAACCCTTGTTTTAAGTCACTATATTTTAGAATGGTGTGTTATGAAGCAGTAGGTCATCAGAAAAATCCCCAAAACTTACTATGAGTTTATTCCATCAGCCCTGTTCTCATCATTTCAATCAATAAATATGGAAACTAAGTACAAAGTTCAATATCAATCTCATGGGGAATTCACGCCCAAGCAACGTTTGAGGCTCTGTGGCTGCAGACCAGGCACTGCTCCAGGCGCTGCCACACAATTCTACACAATCTCCTAAAAGTAGTTGTGACAGTTTGGACTGTAGTCCAAGTTCTGGCTTTATCTCTCACTAGCTAGTGGCTTTGGACAATTTGCTTAACCTCTGCTTCAGATCTTTTATCTATAAAATGTGGAGCATGCCAACACCACCCTCACAGGGTTTCGTGAAGAGTCAGAGATATCTATGCCCCGACACACACACCGCCGTCATATGTAGGTCGCCAAGGAATCACTCAGCAAATGGAAGCTATGATTGTCAGGGCTACAAACTGCTTCTGCTGTTGAGGAACTTTGAGAAGGGAAGGGGAGAGGAGGGGAGAAGGAAGGGGAGAGAAGAGAAGGGAAAAGGAAAGGGGAAGGGAG